>VDFB02296098.1:0-93859 GCA_007258455.2 Sequoia sempervirens
ATTATAATTAGATGGATGTCCTAAAAGAAATTGAATGGATTAATACTATTCATATTTCAATAACTATGAAATAATATCATAACTAACATTAACTCTTAATTTAATATCTCAACTAACATTTAGTTAAAATTTGTAATCACAATTCAAATACCATTTCAATATATAATTTCTATTAAATTTGCATCAAAATTATTATTCATTATTTAATTCAAAATTCACATTACTATTCATAATTCATCTAGATCAACATCCTAATATCATTAATTCAATTACCAATAAACAAACACTTTAATCAAAGTTAATCTAAACAAAACCATTTTAATTCATTAATTCATTACATATCCACTCATAGATAAACTATAAATATGACTCGTTAATTTATTATCTAAGCATCATATATAAAATTGAATCAAAATCCAACATTGCCACTTAAATAGATCTAATAATTCTATTCACAACATATTTATAATTATTACCAAATTTATTCCCCAAATAAAATATCCACATCAACCAAATCTCCATTTCAATTAATAAAACAACTTATTTCATATCAAGATTAACACTTAAATGTCTGTCTAAACTAATGTTTAACTAAATCTCAATATCCTAATCTTATTCAACATTAAACACCTATTCAAATTGGACGAATCAAACAATAAAAAGATATTAATAATCATAATTTCCAACATACTTGCACCTATTTAATAACTCAAAATCACCCAAATTATAACACAATCACCAACGCAACCTAAAACAAAAAAACAAAATAGATCATCACCATCCAAAACATGCATCAAAGTTCAACATAATATTTACCCAAAAAAACAAAAAAAAAGTTCAACATAATATTACCTAATTAGCACCATCAACACAAGAATCTATGAACCATAGAGGTTACCTTTATCTAAAGCTCGCCTATAAAATGGAAGTCAAGTGCAACTGAGGTTACAAAATAGAGGGGCCTTACAGAGGCGACCCTTCCTTGAGACTAGGAACTGGCTGCCAAGGATGACACAGCAGCAAATCCAGCACCTCAAACGGCAAAATTGGTTTTCTCCTACCTGTTGAAGGTGCTATAGCTGGGATCGGCTCTTCTAGCTCTTTCGAAGCCTCTTTTATATGTATACAGGGTTGTGCATAGAGCCTGTTCTGTGGATTGTCGTGTCTACCCAGCTTTTGCAGACTGAGTTTTTCCAATGCAGTGCTTATGATTTTTACAGGTGAAAACCCCTATAAATCCCGATGTTTGAACCCATAATTTGAAAAAGAATTTCAATTGGTGCATCTTTTCTTTTAGTTTTTTTTATTAGAATATTTCAATTTTACAAATTTTGAAACACTTTGAAAATCTTGCATAAGATGAAAACCATTGGTCAGACTAATTCCTCATTATTAAGCTACTCCCGTGACACCTGGCCCAGAGCTAGTCCTTTAGCCAAGTTGATGGTATATCACAAGTTGTTCACATCGAATTGCTTTGTTTCAGTATGAGATCCACCATGGCTCTTTTGGACGTACCAAAGAAGTAGCTAGGAATCCAATTAAGCAAATTTGTCATCTAGTAGCAAGAGTTCTGTAATTTTCGTTTCAGGGCTACAAAACCATGCACCACTAAAATTCATGATTTGAGCGCCAGTTCATCAAATGTAACATCTTATATGTACGCACCTTTTGCTGAAAAAGTTCGACAGTTCAAAGTATGCCCTGAAAGCTTTTTGTGAAAACCCTATTACATTCAACGATCCCTTTTCATTAGGGTTTTCCATTTTCCTTTTTGCAGCAGAATTCTTCGCATTTTTCAGCAGAAAGTAATCTACTGTAATATTCAGCAATTTGATGAAAGTTATATACATATGTACATTAAAAAAAAGGAAAATAGCTTCACTTCAAGTCTCACGGAAACATTGTTAAATTGACAGATTTATGGACAATTAAATCATACGTGTGCAATTCTTTTATTTCATTACACTTATGTGAAGCCTGCTAAACACATCTGTAAGTTTGCCCAGAAATTATTCCAAATTACTTCATCCCAAATTACCAGTTAGAACTTAGAACACAATCATAGGCCAAACAATTGCATACTGTGTCCGGTCTGAACTATTGTTCATCAATTGGGCCCAATCGAACGCTTATATGTCATATTTTTGTAGTATATCCATAAAGCAAAACCTGCAATTGTCGAGTACACATAAATTTCCACATTGCTACTAACAAATTTGAATTTATTATCAATTGGTCATGTGTACATTCTAATATACTTGTACTTTTGCACACTAACAGCAACGGAACTAGTTTTCCCCCCATCTAGCGGTCTTCAAGAATCTTTGAGTTACTCATTGAATTTAGTTCCTATACTAGCAGATGAAATTAAAAAACAACAGCGTTAAACAGGCCAGCATGCCTGATTCCTACATCTTCAGATCAACAAGTAACGAGTGGTGAATTATGATATTAAGCAGCAGCATATGCTGGTCTCAATAAACACAAATTACTGGCAATCGCAATAAAAATTATTACATTCATTAAAACAATAAAGTTCAATGTCAGTAATCAGTCAGAAGGAATAAAAGCAATTAATTAGAACAAATGGATTCAAGGTTAGTAACAAGTTAAAACAGATAAAAGCAAACAATTAGACATTTTGTGGCTATACTCGAATGTTTGTATTGCAACTCTTTTCCCGAAAAGGTTCTTTCATAGAACCAGGGAAGAAAAAATAAATTTGAATTTCCAGTTGTTTGAAGCAGCCACATATGATGCAGAGTAAGATGGAAGCAAAAATGCTACATGAATCACCTAAAATAAATAGCTTCCAACAGTGAGATCAAAATTGAGTGACCAAAATTCCACCTGACTCTCTACATATAGATTCAGCTTGCTCACTCTACACTCGAACCAGCAGTTCAAGATGTTTTACAGTGACTAAAACTACAGTTAGGTCTGATAATTTAATGCAAGCCTCCAAGCTGTGATGTTGTGAGTGAATTTGCCCATTGGATATGAGTTCAACCTGATCATAAAGATACCTATGTAACTAACACTCTCGATGGCCGCTTTCCCTCCATTGCATCTTTCTTCAATTTGCAGCTTACACAAAGAAAGGGACCTTCCCAAGAGTGCATAGTTCCTGAAAAGAAGGATCCAGCATGGACAGAAATGCCTTCACTGGGTGTGATGTCAGTTTGACAAACAGCACAAGCAAACAATCCCGATACTGTCTGCACTGCATATTCTGACCCCAACCTGCAATGTGTGCATCATAAGGACAGCTCACAATTAGATATTGCATTACTGAAAGAAACATTTGTAAAAAAATATAGAGATAAAAGTGGGGACATAATAAAACCCTCTTGCCTCCACATAAATAATTTGATAAACAAAAAATAACATTTCACCAAAAAATATGTGATGATAATTTGAAGTCTATTGATTCTAATTGGAATTGGACATGCACAAAAGATTAAGTAATTTGATGACAATAAAGATTATTTTTAAAAGAACTACACTCAAGTTCCAAAATCATTTTTGGAAACATCACAAGATGCAGACTTAACATCAGAAAATACACAGATGTAACATGCCGTTCATGCTAGGTACAAACTAAACTTGCAGTACAATTTATCAACTGAAATAAATGTTTACAAAAATATTGTTCTAATTCAAAAAAAAAACATTAACACAAATACTGCAAATCATACTCTCTGCTGAATCAAAAAATAAAGCTCTGATTGTGAAAAAAAGAAAAATCTCCTATCAGGGAATGACATCGAAAATAAAAGTTTTGTAAAAAGATAACACAACTAGGATCCAGCAAAAACCATGCTCTGCACTGAATCCAAAAAGCAAAAATGTGATTGCAAAATTAAAATAACCAACTATTAAAAAGTGAAGTTGAATAAAAGTTATAAAATATATTGTTCTTAATTCAAGGAACAAACGACTAAGAATCAGAAAACCATGCTCCACACTGTATCAAAAAATGAAGTTGAAAATGATGACCTACCTTTCAGCAAGCATTGCAGATCCCTCCTCAAAAATTTCTTGGACAATGTCCGTATCTTGCTGCTTTTCTACTGTCCTTGATGTTGGATTATTGGACCTCCTGCGGAAAATTGACTTGAACATGCCTTGCTTTTTAACCGGAGGTGGTAATGCAGGTTTTTCAGGTGGAATCAAGTCCACTACAATGCATGTAGTGTCATCTCTAAGTCCCCTAATCTTCAAAGCCTCCTACAGCAAATTGAGTTAAGATGAGAATCCAAAATATTAATATTGTTCAAATATTGCATCTTGGAGCACTATGATGTGCTGGAATTTTATTCCATTGATTTGCTTTCCTTATAAAAGTTATTTGTACCTTAACAATTTGTTTTGCAGCAAGTTCTGCTCTCAAGCCCCGGCAACAATTTGCTGATTTTTCAGAACTCAATGCATCCCAAACACCATCAGTTGCAATAATAAGCCTACCACCTGCATTTGACAACTGTTGGAAAAGGCCATCACAAATCAAATCAAGTAGCACTTTGTGAACTTCTTTGTGCCATTAATAGATGAAGGTAATAAATTTGTAAACAGCAATATTCTAATTGGCAACACACCTTTATTTGTTTGACATGTGGTATTGGTACAATGAACTCACCCACATCCATATCACCGATAGATCTGGATAGACAAAGCCCTCCAGGCCAACATCTCAATGGCCCAATCTATAATCACATAGCAGATGTTCATGGGTCACAAAAGTAATATACTTGTGGAAAATTTATATAACAGAATGAACCAGCATCAAATAAAAAGCCCATAAAGGTAAGTATAATCTATAAGAACTTAAATATTACGAAAGAGAGGTATCCCCTGAGCAAAAACTTATACAAAAATTTAAATTCATCAATCATAAAAGGATGACAGTCTCTATCAAACACAGTTTTCGAGCTAGTAAGTGCTTCATCAAGCTCTGGCAATCAATGCAAGACCCAATCAAGCTCACGTATCCAACTCTTTATGTGTATAGTGTGGGAGAGGAATCAATAGCAAAGTTAATAAATTGTGATTAGCAATTAATTGGCAGGTATCTGAAAAAAACAGAATTGGGAAAAGAAAAAAAAATTGAATCAGTGGGCATTAGGAAATTTTTTTAAAATTATGAAAATTTTAGAGTGAAAGAAAACTAATTGAATCATTGATATTTTCATTAAGGTTTTTTATTTGCCAATTTTTCCAAGCACTTTTTTATTAATCACATTTTTCTCAAAAAGTTAGTGACTCCAAAATTTAAGAAAATAAAAAAACAACTCAGGCAAGAGTAGGAATTTTGGTGATCAATCATTGATCTTGATAACATAGATCAAAGGGTACTTCTGGAAATGTTATATAACTCCCATGAACTTTTGGACACACAGATACAAACATAATTCAAATAATCATATTAAAAAGTTTTGCCACTCTCTCCTAGCAAAGTTCTATTTTAGGAGATGCCGGGATGATCAGCAACAGTCTTAAAAGTTATAGCATCAGGAAAGGCTATCTGGTATAGATTTGCTTTGCAAGACAAGGTGCAAGGTAACATAAATGTGAGAGCACAGATATATGATCTTAAGTGTCCATATGTTTTATATAGGGTGGCTTTAGGCATCTATTTCTTTCATAATCAACAACCTACTAAAGGTTGTAAGGAATTTTTACCTCAGCTCCACCAATAGTATTCAGTCTACCAATCTCACCACCACTGGCTGTTATGCGCTCCCTCCTATAGTCAGATATATAGAAGTTAGTCTTCAGGCTACTTTAATCGAAAGAATCCTCAATAAGTTAAATATGCCACTCATTTCTTGAACTGCCTGTATTTGAAAACATTCATTACATCAAATGATAACATCAGCAAGCTAGGTAGGGTCCACAAGGCATCGCTTGAAACTGACAGTGACATTAGTACCGGAGTGGAGGATGCTAACAAATCAATTGGGGGACTTTTACCCAAATCCATGCTTTATAGAACAGATAAATAGCTTGCCAAAATCAACTGCTAAAAAGAAAGAGAAATATGCACAATAAAACATTCATTGAAATACAAAATCTCCAAAGTGTGCACATTCATAATTATTTCTACATTCTGGGAAGAATCTTACTCTTCAGGATTGACCTCGAGCCTGTGATCAGCAGTCAAAAGAGAAACCAACCCTCCAGGCGATTCAAGGATGCACCGAGAATCTCCAACCGATGCAACAGTGACTGTCCAGCAATCTACTATAACAAAAGTAACTGTAGTTCCCGATGTTTGTCCTGTAAAAAAGAAACATATTGTCATAAGATTGATTACATGTGGAATTACAAAAATTTATCCAAATACAACAGAATAATAGAAATTTCAATCTCCAAGTCAAATTCCACAGATTTGTATACCTTTAACCTGAAATTCTTTATCTGTTTTGACAAATCCTGCAACCATAGCCCTCGGTAATGCTGACAGCCAATCATCCCTACTCAAGCCTGCTGGAATGGCACTCAAAATATCCTTCAATAAATTTTCCTTTGAATATACAGCTGCAGCAGACCCATTGTGGCCATCAAAAATCTGAAACAGCATGCCACCAAACAATTGCCAGATTATTCTCTTTCATGATCTGTCTAAATCAAAACAAACATAGTTAAAAGAAGGAGTTGAAAACACATATCCCAATTTATTTTCTATAAATTATAAAGAATTCTTCAAACCTAAATCCAAACTTGGCCAGCTTTGGGAATTCAACCCATGTCAACCAAAAAGAAATTTTAAAAATCAAACGATTATGTTTTTAACTGAAATCTCCCGTGTAAAGGCCAGAGAATTATCAATGTTTGACAGAATTTAGAACATTTAAAGTTCCTTCAAATTTTCCCCTTTGTTTCATGCAATAACTTAAGAATAAAATCAAACCCTGTGATACACCTGTATCGCTGGAGGAAGTCCAAAATAAATTAAAATATATATTTCATATTGAATCTCATTACAAAGGAAACAAAAAAGAAAAGAAAAAAATGCAAGAAACAATCAGCTAAAATTGAAAGTCTCAATTTATTCGGTCATCTTGTCCTCAATAAAAAATGCATCGTTCCAGCCCTTGTCCCTTATAGCTTTTATCAGCCTACCGTAAACAGTTACTGTAAAAAGCTATCATGCACTTCACTGCAATTTCACTTTAGCAACGTTTGAATAAAATACCGACCCCAAATTTTGAAAAAAGCTGTCTGCTGGAAAAAGGCCAGAAAACTAAACAGGTTCATACTATTTTAAGTATTATCCACTTCTTCTCTTAGTTTCAGTCACTCTACCCAGTTTTAGGGAAAGTCTTCATGCTCGTATGTTAAATTCATGATTTCCCTAATGGCAAGGAGTTCAGAATCGAAACTTTTGCAGCCGTCATGGCTGTTAATTTCTTTTATCCAAAGCCTAAACAACAAATTTGTGCCAGATCAAAACAAAGAACAAATTTCTCGTGAATTCAAAAGAAAAATTCCCTAAAAAAGAGCTGATTTTCCGGGACGAAAACAAAAGAAAACATAGAGAAAATAAACCTGTTAAGGAAATGCAAGAAAAACAAAAACAAGAATCGAGCACAATGAAAATTGGAGACAATTCTTTGTCCAAATTTACGATGTTCTCTGTTACTGTTGTTACACTTATTCGAAGAAATTAAACAGGAGAGAAGCCCTGATTTGCATACAGCAAAGACAGCAAAGAGGGAGGCTCCGTCGCCTGGAATTTTGTGAGAATCCAATTTGATAAGAGTAAAATCCTCTCCTTTCTTACTCTGCCCTGCCTGCCCGCACCGAATGTTGGGCCGCTCCAACTTCTCATTCTTCACCTCGAGTCTCAAAAGCTCAGCCAGTGGAACCATTTTGGCATTTGGGATTCCCTTCGTCTTCGCCTGATTTATCATCTTTACACAAAACAGGCGAACTGTTGCCAAATTTCACCTGAAACGCATTTGAATCTGCGCCCTCTGCACTACCCTCGCCCAGTCAAACCCTCGAATTTTTGCCCCAGTTCGAATTTAATCCAAACCGGCCCAATATCTTTCTCAATTCCACCGCGCACCTTCAAACTCCGCCCGATTTTGACTCTTGTTTTAAAGCCTCGAATGGAGACTTGATCAGAGTTTTTTTAAGAATTAGTATGAGCAGTTAACACTCGATTTATTTCATTTCCCATGCTTCGATTTTCCCAAAGCGGTACAATCCAAAACTTGTCAAACTTCAATTAATGGCTCGTTGGAGTCCGGGTAAACTCCAACATCAGGCCAACAAATAATTTAAATCTCATTTATTCTTCCGGCCTCTCAGAAAATAATTCAAACTCATCAATATATAGATTTTTTAATGGGAGAATGGAATTCAAATTTATCGCGTGCTCCGAGCCGCTTTTTTTTCTTGTCAAACCGCGTGCTTCCTCCATTGTAAGTTGTATCCACCTACACTGGCATTAGTTTATTTATATCGCGTCCAATACAGCTGCGCAAAAGTCATGGACAAACATCCAAAGCATTTTGCTCGTTGACATGAATATGGATTACAAAGCATTTTGGTTGTGGAGAAGGGAGTAGTCTTCCAAAGGAAGTTATCTCTTTCTACAATTGTAATATGTTTAAAAATTAATATATTTTATGAAATTATTTGTTAATAATTTGATGGAATTATACCTTTTAAACTTTAGTTCTTAAGCTTGATTATTACATATTAAGATTGAAGTCTTTGGTTTATTCATAATATCAATCAAATATTATATAATTAGCTATTGCACTTTAGGTGTGCAATTGGGTACGTCGAATAATTGGTTGAAATAGATAACAATGGACATAATAAGAAAAGGCAAAAATGAATTAAATTTGATACAAATGATAGTTTACCTTAATTAATTTTTTGTAGACATATTGGTTGAAATAGAACAATTTGTATGTAACTTATAAAAACAACACATTTAAAAAATGAAATGGAAATAGTATAGAAAAAAAAATGAGCTTAAAATTATGTGAGATAAAAATGTAAAATAAGGATATATATATATACAAAGTTGAAAATGAAGTGTTTTAATGGAATGTTTAATTTGCATTAGAAGAATGTATGCAATTGAATGTAATGGTATAACCGACATGTGAGATGGTCATATTGAACTCCAATTTATGTGATGCAATTGAATGTAATGGTATAAGCAAATTGTGACATGGTCATATTGAACTCCAATTTATGTGTAAGGTCATTACATAAAGGAGCAAATTGAGTCATCATTACATTGAAATCTGAAGCACAAATTGTTGTGCATTGCACCGTCCAAGTATTTATAATAAAAAACGCATAATGATGAAAAATTTAACCTTTCAAGTTTCAAACATATGTTCAAAATTCCAGCAAAATACATTTTCAAAATTATGTTACTGGAACTTTGCATATCTTTGTACCTATGGAGGAATTTAGGTGGTGAAATTATAGACCAAAACAGTACATTTCGTATGTATTTTGTAATAAACACACTTGATGTATTTATATTTGTCACTGCTCTACAGATCGGAAATGAAGAAACACAATTCGGAAAGGCAGGCGCATAAGCAACTTTAACTTCAATTGTCTTGGGTTTCTTGGGCTCTGGAGGAGGAAGCTTGGGAACGGTAACACTCAACACTCCATCTTGACAGCTAGTGGAAGTGGCCTCCATATTGCAGTTGTCAAGCAGGCTAAATTTACGCATAAATTTGTCGACCTTAAGCTCCATACGGATGAATTTGACATCCTCCTCCTCCCTCTTTCGCTCTCCACTGATTGTGAGCACATTCACATCCTCTACTTGAACCTGCTTGTTCTCAAACACACAGAAATCGATTTGTTAGTCTTACTGGCCAGCGATTTGAAGCTTTTCCATACCCCAGATGCGGAGAAAATGAGGGTTTTAAAGGTTTATAAGGTAAATACCTTGATGTCGTTGTTTTTAAGGCCTAGCATGTCGATTAAGAAGACAAAAGAGTCGGGAAACTCTTTGATATCAATGAGAGTGGAAACCATGGCTTTGCTTTCTAGAATATAATTGCATGTGGGAATGTTGAGTAGTTTGTCCACTTCGTCAGGGACTCCTAGAAGCTGGTGAACAGTGCTCAATAGGGGCTCCATCTCTTTCACAGTTCTGCATTCCCGTCAAATTTCATAATCATTTCATTCAAAATTATCCAAATGCTAAATTAATTCTTCAAAAGATTGTAGTGAAAACATAAATCAACAGCCTTCAGAGGAGTTGGAGAGAACATTTACCAGGTTAGTGATTGCGGTCGAAGAAGCAAAAAGTACAGGCACTTTGAAAGAAGTCACTGGAAGAAGTACTACAAGAGATATTTGTGAAATATCAGAGTGATGATTAGGAAGGACAATGAATGGAAAACAACCAATATTTATCTATAGTAAATGCAATATCATTATTTATAAGTCTGCTAGGTCGGTGAGTGTACATGAAATATCAATCTAGAGGCGGCAAAGAGAACACTAATATTTACAGGTACACATACAAAGGTGGCAGGAAGCATTTATCTATAGTAAATGCAAATGAAGCTATCTTACCTTTCCAACGTCAAAACTATTCAAAGAATATAATATTTAACTACGGCAATCAAATCTAATAAAAGTAGATCAAAAGATCTTTCGCCCACCTAAGGGAGCAGTTATTCCATATAGCTTGTGCCTCTCGTAGAGTTAGGTGAAATGAAATAAAATAATGTATGTAAAATAAAGCTTCCTTTCGAGTAAATATATAGAATGATGAAAACGATGTGTTTTTTATGGATTGTTTATTTCGCATTACAAGAATGGATGTATTTGAATACATTGGTATAGTGAAAAAAAAATCCAAAAAAATAATAAGTTACCTTTGGCTGATTAGTTTGTAGGACTTAGATAATGAGGAAATAGTGTAAATGAGCAATAAGAGGGGATTGTTGTAGAGGAAAAAGATTAATATAATTTAGAATAACTTAAGTATATCAATATTGGTAGTGAAGTAAATAAGAAAGTGACATACCTGTAGTAGGTGAAATACACTTCAATTGTTTAAGGAGTTTGAAGTTGACATTACTGTCAATCGAGTCTCTTCATTTTCCAATGTGCAACATATGGGCTTTGTTGCATGTGTGCATAATGTTGGAACGTGAAGGATGGGTGTATGCAAAGACTTTGTAGATTAGGCACTCATGAAATAGTAGTGAATGTGAGGCCTTGCCAGTCAATGTTCCCAATGTTGGCCATGGCCCTTGGAAGTGTTAATCCTTGTGACTTGTGTATTGTCAGTTCCCAAGCCATTTTAAGTGGAATTTGATGGCGAATCCCATGGAAAAGTGGGGTTATGGGGACATTGTTTTGATTGTTATGGTCCCAAGGGGGGCCAATGTAATGTTTGAATTGAACAACAAAAAACAAGGGTAGTTGAGGTGGTTTTTCACCTTTGTTGTATACAATTTATTTTACCTAACCAAGTGCACCATTCACTAGCCATGTTTCGGCCCAAATATTAGAACATAACATAACCTCTTGGCCAATAGACAACAAAATATGAGTTTGAAGTTGCTCTTCATCTGGATTTGTGTATGCTAACCTCTTGAGTTGCTCTGTAGTGGAAAGGGCAACAAGCGTTACCAAAGACAACAACATACGTTTATTGTGTAGTAAAACCATTTCATTTGTTGCAAAAGGTGTATGGTAGAGAAGAAAATAAATTTTTCTTCAGCATTGAGCAATGAACTTGAGCATGACATTAGAATTTCTCAATCTTCTTGGGTAGGCTCTACATTCCGTAGATTTGAGAGCAGTGCACGAAAAGCAATTTGGGAAGGAGAATCGCCAACTTGTCGAAATAACCCGGTCAAAGTTACCACTGTTGTGAAGTTGCGCCATAGTGTGCCACCATATGAAGTAGAAGCATACATGAGGATATCTTTAACTGGTGGTAGTTGTCCCAAGTCAGCAAAGAGAATAATTGAGCAGCCTACAAAGGGAAGGTGGTTGTGGGCAGGGAAATAGTCGCATGTCAATACGCTCTAGCAACTTGGGGCCTACAAAGCTCATCTCATCTACTAAAATATACCTAATAAAGTACATGCTTTCTTGGAAGGCCGCAAGTGTTTTCCCTTGTAAGGGGGCCATTTCTTTTATTCGAATTCAAAGGGAAAAATGAATTGTTGAGCTTGAATGTTGAATGTAGCAACACCTGTAGGCGCAAGAAGTAGTAAAGGTGACTCATGAGTTGGAGATGAGCTACTAAGGGAAGACCTTATCTTTTTTATGAGGTGTGATTTTCCAGTTCTTTCAGCTCCTTGAACAATGAGCTTTAGCGGTGTTTGTAATGGAACAGTGGTAAGATGAGACCAAATTATATTGAATGCTTTCTGCTGCTAAGTGGAGAAAGTACTAAGGTTGTGTTCGTGGAGATCACGATGCACTTGAAAGGTTGGTTGATTGTAGTCTACGAAAGCAGTTGAAAGATGGATTTTTTGTTGGGTGAAGTTGGTATGTTGCCAGTCATGGTGCATGTCAATGTCATGTCGACCAAGCATGTCTAGTGCATCAAGTTGTATTGGAAGGTTTGGGTGCAAACTTGAGAGAACCTGCCATTCTTCAAGGTTTTGACCTTGCAACACGTGGTCAATGCTCGAGTTGCTGCTAGCATCTAATTCTTCAGCTTGATTTGTATTTTTGCGGTGTATGTGCCATGGCCTGTATGTCGAAGAGAACCTTTCCCATTGTGATATTATTTGATGTTCAAAGGAGCCAAAGTCAATGTCAATGTTCTGGAATGGGTGGTATAGAATTAGTTCATGAAAGCTTTTGTTGTCTCTTGCAGGGATGCTTGTCAACCTAGGTGAGACGTGAACAATTGCTTTTAGGGGGCACTGCTTCCATTGTTCATTTTTCTGGGATACTTTGAAGGTCCATTTTTGGGTAAGTTCTATGAGAGGCATTGCCACTAGTTGTATGGGGCAAGCCATGTAGGTATCAATGTATGTAGGTGAAGTGGTAACCGATGTGGATGAGATTGAGACACGCTAAATTTGTGGTGGTTAACATTTAAAGACACAAATGTCCTACTGGATATGGAGAGGGGTAATTTTAATAAAAAGTGGCAAGTTTCTTGGGGACTAATATCACAATCAACAAGGCTGTTGGTAAGCATTTTTTGAAAAGCTATTGGGGTAGGCATTTTTGATTCTAAATTGGTTGAGATGTGAGATAACATGGCATGATATGTTTCAAAATTTTGCTCAGCTTTTGCAGCATATTTTGCAATATATTTCAAGACAGCATCAATTGAGAGTACAAGTTGGAAATCTACATTGGCCCTCCAGATAGAGAATATAGATGGGTTGCGAAGGTTCAAGCGATCATCATTACGAGTAGGTGTGTGCTTTGGGCAGTCGGTCTCCTCATTTGAAAGAGTTGACTTGTCTTGCATGGACCATGGTGCTTTATAATGACACAAAGTGGTTGGCCTTTTTTTCCTAAGGCATGTTAGCAAAGTGCACTTTGTGTGTCACTCAACATGATTGACCAACTCACAATAGTCACTTGAAGGGTCACATGACAAGATCCTTGTTGTATCCAGCAAACAAGGATCATCAAGAACAGAGCGGTGAAATTTTTGGTTTCTCAAATGGAGGGGACATTGGTTCCAGGCAGAGACATATCTATCTATTTATTCAAATGCACTATGTACAAATTGAAGGTTATTCCATTATAATCTACTAATATCAGGTTCTTGTTGGAGCCATAGAAAACCATGGATGTGTGCAGATCCTTTGTGTTTCCATTCATATCTACAAAAAGATGATATTTAGCAAACTTAAAAGATAAGAGTCTATTGTAAAAAATGAAGGGATGCTTTCTAGTAAATAAACATGAGTGTATTGTGCCACAATAGAAAAGAAAGTTATTACCTATACCAATATTTAAATGCACCAAGAAGCTTTTCCAAGACCTCTTCTTGAAATGCAGTAAACCTACGGTGCATGAATACTGCGGTAAGGTGTGGATTTTGTACAATGTTTTGGATCCTCCATCTACAAGCCATAGAAGGATTTGTAGGAGGCTTGGTAGGCATGATGGTATGCAAGTTTAGCCATTTTGTATTTGCTACACTAAGGGTGAAGAAGAGTGAGGGGAAACCAATCTGAATGACCATGTCAGAGAGTTCCCCTTGACGCTAGGTCCAAAATGGACGAGTTCCATGAATTGACAAACTAAATCACATGAGTTGATCTACAAGTTTGTCATCTAGAATGTCCTACAATCTTTGGCAAAGGTTGGAGATTGTCGAGGGCAAGTAACCTTCAAGATTTTTGTGAACAAATATAGAGAAGGTTGCTTGGCTATGGTGTCGTATAATAATATTTAGTATGAAGTACCTAAATTGAGGGTGTTGGCCAAACTAATTATCATGGTACCTTAAAATATGGAGAGCATATTCGTGCAGTTTAATTTTTTTGATACGTTGTTGCTTGAATGCAGCTTTTCCTTTTGGAAATAAAGTGAATGCCATAGCAAATATTCCTTCAGTGGTGTACTCATTGATAGGATATGGAGAAATCGGTGGCCATGCAATGATTGGTGTTGGCCGTCCCGCACCTAGTTGTAACAAAGAGCACACTTCTTCGACCTTTGTACGTGCATGTAGGAGGTTCGACACAAAGGATCTTGTTGCCAACATATTGTGGTTGGCGGGGTCATATTTTGTGTCGCTTGTTTCCTCCATGCTTGTATTTGTGGTGGTGGGATTCAAATATGTTGCATAAATAAGGTTTGAGATGTCAATAGAAGACTCTAGCAAAGTGGATAATGCAAGCTCATCTATTTGGACATCCTATTAGTATGGGTCGTTGTAAATCTTATATTTATGTGCCTCATGGAAACGTCCTCTGCTAACATGGAAGTTGTATTGATGTTGGCCTATTTGTTCCCTATTAACTATTAGTATATAAAGATCAGTAATATGCTTGGGCAAGTAGGATGCAATTGCAGATATATCTTGAGGAAAGCAAATAGTGTGTCCACTATATTTTAGTTTCCCACCCCTTGCATAGGTAACTTGAATTATTGGGCTAACCCTTTCTATTAACATCTCCTCAACTTGGGATAGAACTTTTAAGCATACAAGTTGCTCACCAGGGTCCATGTTGTTCCAATTTGAGAAGCGGTGCTCTTTCTTTCCAGATGTGCATCTATAACAAGTAGTCAATTCATTTGACTATCTAGTTTTGATTCCTAGATATCTCTCTAATGCAAACCATACAAGTTGACATTCTTGATAGGCTATCTAACTTTGAGCGAAAGTTCTTTCTAGCAGAGAAAAACTCTTGTGGGAAAAGTGGCGTAGGGTGCATTTCGATATTTGTGTTGGGTTGAACTATGTTTTGCGAGTGAGGTGCAATTCCTTGTAGGTGGGACAAGTTAATTGGATGAGAGACTGTAGATGTCGAAGCTGTAGCACGAAGAATTTGATTGTCTTCACATCTTTGTTTGTTAATTGCATCTTTATTTGTATGGTATCATTTGCAGTTTAGCTCGTTTTACAAGAACGTTTTTCCTGCATCCTTGCATTGTCTGCCTCCATAGTAAGAAATATTGAGGACAAAAGCAATGAAATAGTATGTATATATTATAATTTGATTGGAGATTTAATGGTGTGAATAAATAATTTGGAATAGAACATAAAACACAAACATATAAAGATATGGACAGGAAATGCAAATAAAGTTGTAGATATTATATGGATAGTGTCTATTTTAAAATATGCAGAAAGATGAATTTAAGATCTTGGCCACTTAGAGTTGACACACTTAATGGACAGGTAATAAATAACACAACGGTCATAGTGATAGAAAAAATGTGGAAGAAAATGTATGATCGAGTTTTTGTATGTGGGTATCCAATGTTTTTGATAACACAAAAAAAATATTCACAATTGGTGATAATGTTTACATATTTGGCCATGCCTAGTTTCAAATGGGCTTAATGGCAGTAATAACAATGCTTTGTGTTTCCTGTCCACCAAATGGAATCATCTTGATGGTTAGATCAAAGAAAAATTGGCTACCAACAATATGGTCCAAAATGTCTTTAGTAGCATCAGGTTCAACAATCAATAGTTGAAAATATTTTGCGGCAACACCCATTAAGGAATTTGTTGGACCTTCAAATGCAGTAACTTTTAGGAGTTCACCACTTGCATCTTTCAAGTCCATTTTGAGCATGTAGTTGAAGTCACATCGAAGGAGATCTGTAGAGCACTTTGGGCAGCGAAATGTAGTAGGGAAAGTTTGCAAAACCTTTTCTTACACTTTTTATTATTCACCAATAAAGGGCATGAAAGGTAATAGAAGTTGTCAAGGTGCAATTTTGAAATGGAGGCCTTTATGCAAACATTTTTCTTTTCAAGCATGTTATTATTTGCAAGAGATGAGATATTGACTGGTTTTGTAAACTTTATGGGGGAAAGGTGTTTTTTTGACAAGGAACTGAAGGGCTTGGAAATTTCTTTGTTGTTATACCATGCTAGTAAGTTGGAGGCTTCTACTAAAATGGGGTTCATTAGAAGTTTGGTTGGGAAAATAGTATCAAGATCTCTTCCACACCATGAGGTGATATGTCCTGATTTAATCAAAATAACATGAGGGTTTGGTTGTGTAGGAATATCAAATATTTGTATCCCATCTATATAGCAATGATGTCCCCAAAGTGTAACATCTATGGTACAATTTGACTTGTCTACTATTGTAGCAATGCACTTGATTGTCTCTATACCATCTCTTTTACGAATGGTTGATACAGGGGAGATAGCTAGGAGTATTCCTATTACATCAGCGAGGGAATTGATAGGAAATGAGGACAATGAATCGATGCTTTTAATGTGGAAAGTATGTGTTGGTATTGTGGAGTCCAAGGATGTAGAAGGAGTTACTATGGATGAGCTAAGGAGAATTATTTCATAGGGATTTGTGGAGCTAGAATACTATGTGTTAGTAACTTTGATGCGACCATTGGAGATAACATTAAGACTATCAGAGTGAATAGCATGATAGAATTCTTCAACTTGTTCATTGAAGCAAGAAATATGAATTTCAAAGCTTGCCATGTCAATGAAATCAAATCCAAAAACTTTTCCATCACATCCACCATTTTTATATTCATGGATTGAAGATTTCATCAAGGCTCGACCCTCAAGGGACAAATGCTTATGGTTGGGGGTTAACATTTTTATAGGAATTGGTTTGAAAGGGGATATACTTTGTTGAGTCTGGGGATCTCCATCTTCTTCAATTGAATCATTTGTAGACTGAGAGGATCCCAACGAGGCTGGAGAGCTACTTGATGGGATGGACCTTCTAGATTAGAGGAGAGGATTTGGAGTTCCAACAATAGGTGCATTGTTTGAAATTAGTTCAAAGTTTTCAATTATGATAGCCCCGCAATTTGAAAAGTGGTACATTTAGCAAGAGCATTTTGGGGGAAAATTAAACGAAGAATTTTTTTTTGGGAAAGAGTGGACATACGTGAATTTATTGAACATCTTCGAAGTATATTGTTTTAGCAGGACAATAGAACCTTTGACTAAAGCCTCCTCCAAAACAAGATCATTGAAGTGATCAGGAAGTAAAGCATGGTATGTGTGTGATCCATCAGAAAGTTGAACACGGTATTTGACAAGTGTAGAATGAGCCTGCTAAATGGAGTCAATAGATGCAACTTGCAAAATAGGGCTCAAACCAAATATGCCTGCAAGAATATTTGTAATTGCATTTGTAGTTAAATTTTTCATTGTTTAGTTTGGATTTAGTGTACTAAATGTGCCTGCAAGCATGTGGAAGTATGAAAATTAGGCTTTCGAAATATTTGATGTTGTGAGCAATAAGTTTGGGAGCAAATGGAAATATGCTAATCTGGTAATACTTTGAATGTAAATTTTCCCCATAAGTGGTATTCTTTAAAAGGAACAAGATGCTATATTGTGTCACAATGGTGATAATCAAATATAATTGATCGAAGGAGAATAGTAATGTTGAAGAAGATAATAGGAAATGGAAACAAACCTATTGTGAATAATTATATTGTAGGGAAAACAAGGTTTGAAAGTTTTCTAGATAACACCTGTTTTATACTAAAAAAATGAAATTAAAGAGCATGCTATGTATTGTATCTATTAAAATGAGTGGAGTATAAAAAAATTATAATGTTCAAACCATATTTTTTAGACTAGTTTGTTCTTGTCCTTATGAAGGGGATGTTGATAAATTGCGCATTAAGATCAGTAAATAGAATTTCAAGAATCAAGATGATCAAAGATAGCAAAGTGGAGGTAAATTTAGTGATGAAGAAATAAATAATTAGGTATTGTAAGCTTTTACCAACAATATGGGAAAGGAAACTTTCAAATAATTATGTTTTTTCAAGGATTGTATATATATAAAAGTAGATATCATGTCAAATTTGTTAGAAACTAACAATACATGCATTGTATCTTTTAAGAAATTAACCTCTAATCAAAATTAATTGTACAATGTATGTTTAAAAAGGAAAGTAACAAAAGTGGATGTTTGTACAATTGAAGAAGAAATAAGGAAATTGAAACATACCTGTGGATGATGAGTACAAAAAGTAGGGAAGAGTACAAAACGTGATGAGCACAAGTCCCTGACAGAACGAATTAATGATTTTTGGTTAGAGAAGGTTCATACAGTGTGATTGAAATTTTCAATGATTACTATAGATAAAACTTACTTGTAATTCAAACTTATTAACATTCTATTGTCCAAGAAGTTTTAATACTGGAATAAGGAAAGGGCTTATCCATTTTTAAGCATAGCTAAAAAAAAGTGGGTGACATACTCAATAAAGCATTGACAAGCTATATATGAAAGGGTTGTAAATATATAAGCTTATTGAAAAGGAAAGTGCAATTGGATGGCATGAAAAACAACTCAAATGCTCACTACAAATAAAGTGCCATTTTTTATGCAAATATAATGACATTATAACATCGATAAGGTTTGAAGTTCGTAGTTAAGAATGGGTGTATCTTTTTTTGTAAAACCTTTAGAACTACAAAAAAGGAACACATTTTATTTATTGTTTTTTACTAATATTACTAATTACAAAGTGTTCACATACTCAATACAACATTTGAAAATATATATGTGAAAAGATTGTATATATATAAGCTTACTAAAAAAGAAAAAACACAATTTATTTATTTCTTTGTTGTATTCTTAATTACAATAGGTGGTATCTGATGCCATAAAGTGTAGTACGATGCAATAAACTGTACAAGAAAATTAGTGAGAAATAAGTATGAATACTATTGCATATGTATAACACCATGTACAAGTAAGGCATTTCTATTGTTAATAAGTGACATAATTGCATTTCAATATAGAATGTGATTTACATCAAACTTCTAAGAAACTTGAGGAATGTTTCTTTATAGCAAGGAACACAGCCTTGTTTGTTATGCCAGGAAAATACTATTTATTTTACGAGTTTCATACAAAAAAGTAGGAAAGTAGTCATAGTTGGGAGTGCCCGTAATTGCATTACAAAACTGTACTATATACACATTTGAAGAACAAAGGCTTCAAGCATTGTTTATGTAGTTCTCAAAGGCACGTTTAATGTATTGAGCACCACCCATCCCGTACACCTCATCAGCATGCATCTCTTGTAAAAAAAGTATGAAATGTGGCTAGCATATCACAAGTTGAGTGGAATTCGTGCAATGTGCCTTCCATTACTTGCACCTCAAAGCCTTAGACACTGTGTAAATTTTGAAAAATTGTCTGTATTTTGCACAAATTATCAAAGCAGTTAAAGGCGAATTCATTTGATAGGTCTACAATGATTGCACAAGATCCATCCCAATTGGTTGAAGGAGGAGAACCAAATGGAATACCAGGGGAGCTATCACTATCTGATACTTCAATGATATCGGTCCAAGGACAAGGAAGTGCCATTCCTAGATGTAGTAAATTAAAGAATAGCACCTACTATTAAATAATTTCATAATATATAATCAAAACAACTTTTATTAATTGAAGAAGGCATAAATAGGAAAATAAAGTAGCTTTTAAGCCAAATATTGAATATAAAATGGTAAAATTTGGGATTGAATATGAAATGGTAAAAGTTAGGGATTGAAGACATAAGCAATGTGTATGATAAAAGTAGCATCATGCAATCAAAACAGCCTCAAGGATTGAAGAAAGCAACGAACGAGTACTTTTAATTCTAAAATCTTATGATGCTAAAAATGAATTATCTTTGGATTGGAGTAGCAATTATATTATGCAATCAATGGTGCTTCTTAGTGATTGAAGGTAACATTAAAATAGAAGTTTCGTGTTTTCAATTTTGTAATGACAATAATCATAAGGAGATGAAAGCAAATGGAGCAATTGCAAGTAGAAAATAAAGTACTTACCATTTTTAACTTTGTCAATTTGTTTAAATTTTTTTATTGCAAATGTTAAATATGCACTTTTATAGTTGAAAAATAAAGCTATAAAAGATGAAGTATCTATTTTCTATACATGTGATTATAGGCAAAGTAAAACTTAAGTCTAACTTTAATACTTTAAAAAGCTAATACAAACATTTTAATTTCCTTGTATTGATTGAATAAGAACAAAACATAAAATAATATGGTTATTTTAGACATTTAAATGCCAAAAAAGTTATTGGAAGATGTAAAACTAAAGAAAATTAGAGCCACTTACAAACTTTGTCCTCTTCTAAACTTACTATGATCTATTTCTCATGATGAATTAAATTATCTACCAAATTAAATTACGTTTCAAATCAAACAAAACAATTAAATGAAACAAAACCAAAAGATTTCACATTTCAAGTCAAGTCAATGTAAATAAATGTTTATAACATTAAAAATGGACTCCATAAAAAAAATTAAAAATCTATAATATTAGAAACTTTATATTATTATTATTATAAATAAAAAATAATAAGTAAAATATATAATTTAATATTTTATAATATTTTGAGGACAACTAAAAAACTATAATATTATTAAAATTATAAACAAAATGATATTGTTTATTTATAAAAAAAAAAACTACTTTAATAATATTTTACAATAAACTTTTATCATGAGAATAGCAATCACTCAATACATATTCAGATTCCATATAATACACCAATAAATACTTAAAGTCAAGAACATAGTTACAATTCATACAATATGCTCCCACATCAGATATAGAAAACACAAAATATTTATATTTCACCCAAATCAGATATTTTTCATCTCAACATTACATTTATTAACTCAAGAACATAGTTATAATTCATACAATATGCTCCCACATCAGATATAGAAAACACAAAATATTTACATTTCACCCAAATCATCTCATCATTACATTTATTGTGTTTTTTTATTGAGGAAATTGCATTTAAAAACCACTATGACAGACTGTAGCAAAACAGAAACATTACAACATAGATAACTGTACAAACAACTACAGTTCAAAAAAAGCAAGCCATATATACACAGTAACAACTTAAAAAGTTTCAATAAGCCAAAAAAATGTCATATGACAGTAAGAGTTAGAGCCAGCTGTCATTTAAAATTAGATATTCTATATTTTAAAATTAGTTATGTGCATTCATTCTAAAGTAACTCGAGAAAAATAAAACATTTGAACTTGCAAGATTGAAATGATAAAACATTTGGATTGAAAATTTGTATATTGATCATGGGGTTGAATATATGCTAGACAACATACACCACATATCCTCAAATATCGCAGTTGCCCATTTGCTAAGCATTTTTTATCTTTGTATTCCAACATCTGTGGACATGAAAGGGAAAGATAATGATGATGGCTATATGTAATAATAAATCTAAGAGTTTGGACGAAAGGATGTGAAAACAAAAGAAATTGTCAAACTTAAGAAAGCAACGAAAGGATGGCATAAAAACACCAGCGAAAGAAATTAGATTGACAAACACTTCATGGTGATTAAAAATGCTTTTATTTAATTAACACCTGGCACTAAAGAACGTCCCTCCACTCTATGTGGCACTAACAAATTTATTTTATCTTTTCCCGAAACATACATGCCGCTTCAACTACCCTAACCATAAATTTATAACATACGGGCTTGTTGCTTTTAAACTGCACACGTCCTTTGTTTCATACATGTTATCATAAAGGATTCTGGCACGACAGGAGAAAGAGGAGGGAACAAATGAGGGAGTTGGCACAATAGGAGAAAGAGGAGAAATGGAGGGCTAAAGAGCGGGCACAAAGGGAGGTATTCGAAAGGGCTATGTTGGTCTTGTTACAGAGGCTTCTTAGTGATGGAACAGGTAATTTTGAATTAGGAGCTTTTACAATTCCTCCAGTTTCATCCCTCGATGGAAATAATCAGGTGCTAAAGAAACAGTTGAAGAATTGTAAGGGGTTGCTCAGAGAAATCCTAAAGGTGGGTTTTAAAATTCTGTGAAAAGTGATGGATGGACGCAGGCAAAATTGTAGGTTGATGTTGCAAGTTGGTACATATGCTCAGAACTGGCTCATATTTTTTATTCTTGTAGACACTAAAAATTATCCCAAGCTCGCAACTCTTAAATTCTTCATCATTTCCCCTTTCATTCTTCATAATTAAATATTTTTTAATTATTTAATTATTTTCTAAAGTCATAATTCTTCTATTAATTAAATAATTTTAATTATTTAATTAATTCATTTTTTATCTTTATTTCTTCCTGATTAATTAAATAAATTTTATTTATTTAATTACGTCACTAATTAAGTCCCCTTCTATCTAAAATTAAATAAATTCTTATTTATTTAATTTTTGTCCACTTTCCACTATAATTAAATAATTATTTTTAATTATTTAATTATTCATTAGCCTTTTCTTTCAAAAATTAAATAAATAAGAATTTATTTAATTTGGTCCACTCTCTTGAATTTTGAATTAAATCATTATTTAATTCAAAATGATTCCTTTTGTCACATTCCTCTATAATTAAATAATTATTTTAATTATATAATTATTCATTGGCCACCTAAATTAAATATTTTTTATTATTTAATTTCTCCTATCACCTCTTTATTTGTGTCAATCTTATCTTCCACATCCAATATTATCTCTTGACATCTCATTTAATCATAGCCCTTGATTGAATTATCTCATAATTCAATCTCAACCCTTCATCTTTGTCATTTGCCCTAATTTTGACCTAACCCTATTTCATACTACAACATTCAATCTTGGCCATTGATTAAGACATCTTATTGACATCCAATCTCAACCGTCAATCCAAATCAAACATTTCCTATAAATAAACTCTCTCATAAGCCATTTGGAGGGTTGATTCTTCAAGTATCCTTATGTTGTCAAAATCATTCTTGAATCATTCATCCATTTCTATCATCCACACATATTATGCAAGTACATGATGCTAGTGTGAGACAACAATCTTCAATATTTTGCTAGTCACTTGTCATAGGCTTATTATTGCACACTCAAATTTGAGGGAAATTATCATATTCAAGCAAAATGGAGAAGAGCAATGGAGATGAATCAATGGTAGCATGAAGATTTGGTAATATTGTTTTATGCTTTATGTCTTTATGCTCATTTGTGCTTCATTGTTTATTAGGGTTTGATTTATATGCTTTATTGCATTAAAATTAGATTTTTATCCCTAATTACATTAGTGAACCTAACATATTTTGAAATTTTTTGAGAAATTTTAGAGTTGGATTCTTTTTGTTGCAGGTTTTGTATGCTTTTTGCTGCAGGTTTTGCATCATTTTGGGACAAAACCCTAGTTTTCAAAGATTCGACAATAACTTTCAAAAAGCTATAGAACTTTTCACAAATTGTTTTCTACAAGTTGGGGACAATATCACGAGCTTTCATGCCAAAAATTAGATTTTTTAAAGCTGTTTTTATTTTTTTATAATTTTTTTGTTATTTTTCATGAAAAATCAATTTTGAGAGAAAATTGTTGAATTTTTTGGATATTTTTACATTTCTGGAAATCTCTCTGAATTTCAATAGGGTTTTGTTCTTTATGTTTTAAATTTAGATGAAAAATAATTAGTCAAAAAATAGATCTTTTAAAATTAGGGTTTTACAAAAATTTGCTTATATCTCACAAACGGTTGCAGATTTGTTTACAAAAATTTTCTGCAGATTTGAGATGATGTCAGACGACTTCAGTCCAAAAATCAAAAATTTTGGAGTTGTTTTGTATTTTTTATAATTTTTTTATGATTTTTCATAAAAAATAATATTGGGTGCAAAACAACAAATTTTTTAGATTTCTTTACATTTTTGGAAAGCTCTTGAAATTTCAGTAATGGTTTGTTCTCTGTATTTTTATTTTTACTCTCAAAAACATTTATAAAAATCAAATTTGTCTTGACTAGCTAACCCTCTAATATTTGTGATCAATTATCTTGTTAGGGTTTTGGCTTTGTTGTGGGTTTTGTGAATGTGCAGAATAAATAAACACTTCAAAGGACAATTTTCATCAATTAAACAAAGATTTTGGAGCTAAAGAAAGTGTAGGTGCACACTTTCCATCTTTCATCTCTTAATCTGCTTGTCAACACACTTCAATTTGGGGCTTAACAAGAACAACTTGTTTGATCACACATTTGGATTTTGGGGTCTAAAATAAATCTTGTTTGTTGTCACATCATTGAAATTGGGCTAAAATGAATCATTGTCTTCAATCACACATCTTGAATTGGGTTAAGAAAAATAATTGCTTGAATTGTTTTACACATTTCAATTTTCTAAAGGGAAATTAATCATTGCGGGTGTGAATCAAGTGTGTGTGTCCTCCAAAACACCTCACTTGGTTTGCTTTTTTCATACCCTTCTTAGGAGGCCTGCTTGGAGCACACACCCCTCCAAGGGATGACCTCAATCGAGTGTGAATCCAAAGACACACGCCTTTGGGAGTTGAAATCTTGTCACTCTTGGCTAAGCCCCAAATAACTTTATACCTTTGGGAAGTGATGGTGAAGGGTGGGTTACCCCTTTCTCCCAGCTTATTGGTAGGATTTTGCTTTCAAATTATACCTAGTCAACCTTACGCAAACTAGCTTGAGACCTAATTGGCCATACCCACTTGACTAGCATTAGGCTTGTTGATGTGTATTCAAGTGTTTGCTTAATCATAACATTTAATATTGAAAGAAACATTTATCATTGTGTTTGGTGTGTGTGTTCATTCATTTACATGTGAAATCTTGTGTTTGATATTGCCCAAGTCAAATTTCCAATAAAAAATTTCTGCATTATCCAAGTCATCTAATCTTGTCATTCCACATCATATCCTAATCACCATCATCTCTTTAATCTAATCAACATCATTTTACATCATGCCAACATTAGAAGACCTAGCATCCCAATTCCAAAACCTCCTTCAATCACTTTATCAAGCACCTAACCCTTAGACCAAAAAATTATACACAAGCTCCAAGGCCTCATCCAACAATTTCAACTTCAAACAAACCAATCACCTCAAATCCAACACCTCCTAGCTCAACCCAATTAATTCATTGCCACTTGTCAAATCCAACAACCACAACATCATCCCCTATCCATTCATTATCAACCAATGCCACCTCAGCCTTATGTGTCATCCCCTTCCACCCCATATCAACCTCATCCATCCACATATCATGTTACCCCTTCATCAACCTATCACATGTCTTCTAATGTCAACCCTTATCCACATCAATCAACCTTTCAACATTCGTTATCCTATTCAACCCCTCAATCATTATCACAACAAGTCCAAACACCATTTCAACCTCAACACATTCAACCACAATCCTATGTGTCACCTTCATCATCATGCCAACCTAACCCATCTACCTATCATTTCAATGCCACATCAACATATCCACCCATATCAGAACAAGAATATAGGATCCCAATTCCACCTTGGCAACAAAATCAAGAGCCTTTAAGTCTTAATGCCACCTTTGACAAGGGGAACACCAATCTAGTTCATGCACCCTTACCACCATCCAATCAAATTCCTATCCCTAAGCCACCATGTCCTACTCCTAATTCATTGGCCTCTCCACCTTCTAACCAATCAAACTCTTCATTACCCCCATCATCATCTAATCCTCCATTTAATTTATGCCCTCAATTCAAACATTTCAAAAGTAAACCTATGGCATTACCCAAATCCACCCCTACACCTACAAAGGATGTGACCCAAGGGATACTAGCAAGGAATCAAACATCTCCATTTCATCCAACTCATATACTTGAACATACAAAAGAGTCCTCAAACATCATGCCAAGTCCTTCAAGTCAACCATGTCATCCACAACCCCTTGAGCCAATTCAAGAGTCTCCCGTCGTAAGTCCAACTCACCCTCTGTCATGCTCATATGTTGTTGACCATCTAAAACATATCAATCCTATTCAAGAGTCATTACCTTCCACTTCCATTCAAGCAACCCAAGAGATATATCAAGAGTCTACTCCCAAGCATGTGGAAACATCAAGCCCTAGTCCTAATCAAGATCAAATCATTTTCATCCAACCTATCCATAATCTATATCTTTTCTATGATCAAGATGATATCCATAATTATGAAGAGCCTATCGATGAGCAACTTTATCCTATACCCATCCATGAGCAATATATTCCAAATACACCTCCACCTAGCCATATCCATGATCCATCAATATCCACTTCCCTTGATGAGACATATGCCTCCCAAGCACACATAGAAGATCAAACAAATACCTTGGATCTAAGTGAACACATTGCTAATCAAGATCCTAATGATCCTCCATCACCCACTATTGACCCCATTGCAAGTCCTCCATCATATCCTATTGGTTTTTCCACCCTCATTCATGAATGTTCCTCCTTAGAACAACAACAACCATTATCTTCCCTTTCTTCATTTTCTCCATCTAATAAGGAACTCATGTCTAGTGTTCCACCTACACCTAGTCCCATTTTCCATTGCATACCCCAAGGACACCAATCTCAATGTGTTGGTACTTCCTCCATGCATCCTAAGTCCACCTCCTTCCATCATAAATCCTATCATACGCCTAAGACATATGCTGCCATCCCTCCTCCATCATCCTACAAATGTCAAAAGCATGTGCCCATACACCTTCCACCATCAACTTTGCCACCATTACTTCCAACTCCTAATATCCCCCCATCCACTTTACCACCATTACTCCCAACACCTAATATCCCTACCATCCAATACTATTATCCATTTATCCATATATACCCTAACATTCCTAATCATGGCCAACAAATGCACACATTGTCTAAACATGAAGCTTCCACACATTCAACCATACCCATGGGATTAAAAAGAAAAGATTTCAATGCCTCTATCTATAAAGCCAAAAATCCTAAGGACCCTCATGCCTTAGGACATCGATACAAAAATTCAAAGAAAAATACATCTAAAAAGCTATATAAGCCCATACCTCCAAAATAAAAGTCTAAAAACAAAATGGTTTGGGTACCTAAGCAAAAAGAAATCAAGTCAAATGAGGCACCCACATCACAAAAATCCTAACCATCCCCCCCATCCAAAATGCACATTCTGTTCAAAAATTACAAAAATCCCACAAGCCAAACAAAAATCATAAAAATACTAAGTCTTTGTGGGTACCTAAAGCACTACATCCACCACCTCCTAAGAAAACATCTTCATTGCTTCCTACACCCCATCCACATCAAAATCTCTAACATTTATCACAATGTGTGCAACCATTGGTCATGGTTCCCTTCCATTTCACACCAATTCCACATACCTCCATCTCCTCATCCTTCATCCACTATCCTACATATCTTCCCCATCACATCCCTATGGTCCATGCTTTTGGCTAAGCCTCCCCATTCATCTTTTGCATAATTCCCATATAATCCATCATCTTCCCTCCATAATCCACATCATAATCCATCATCTATCTCCTCCATCTCCCTTTCATGTCATCCCTTACCAACATCTATGAGCATAATGACATTTGACATGGTCCATCCAATGACATCCATCTCTAGTGGGACTATCACCTTTCATGGAACTAGAAACTTGAGTCCCTCCTATCCATATTCCCCTTCTCCTATCCAAAAAGTCAAAAAAGAAAGTAAAAAAAAAAAGTCAAAAGAAAAAGAAAAAAAAAAAGTAAAGAGAAATCCCTTTGTCCAATGGTGAAAACCTGGTAAACAGGCACCCTGGATAAGTACCGTGATGAAAACCTGGAAAACATGTGTCATGTGTAGGTTGATCTTCTATGTCACGTACACTTGGGGGCACAATGTCTTATCTATCCAACCTATCATTTTCATGTCATATCATTTACATCCTACCTACCATCTTAGCCAGCATACATACCTGTCATAGTGAGTCCACTTATCCACCCTTCTTCTTTTGATCTTGATGAAGATATAGGGGAAAAATGTTAAAACATGATTTGGATGTCTCTTGACATACCTCATCCTTCCAAACAAATTATATCATTATCCTATTGTCATAAGCTTTGTCATGAAAAATCCTAAGTATTGTACCTAGAATGGGGCATGTTATTCCTATACGACATAGTCTTTGGAGATCACATTCTTGCTCTCTTATGATGCATACATCCATTCTATCCATCCATCTATCATAATCCTTCTACTCCTTATCTTATCACCCACCCTTTCATCCACCAACCCCATCTATCCCCTTGCACCTAGACTTGGTTTTTCCCTTGTCATTGGTATCTAGCACAAAGGCTAGCCAAATTTTCATCCATTGACATTTCAAAACATTTCAAAAAGACAAAAAAATAACACATTTCAAAAATCCAAAAAAATAACACATTTCAAAAATCCAAAAAAATCAAAACATTTCAAAAAGACAAAAATCATAAAACATGTCAAAAATCCCCAAAAAAATCATAAACGTCAAAAATCCAAAAAAATAAAAATATCTGAAAAACACAAAACATCCAAATAACTCTCAAAAATCAAAAAACAAAGTCAACATTTGTCTCGTCAGTCAAATAAGGAAAACATAGTCACATCAGTCAAATAAGTCAGACAATGTCCATCTTGTGAAACATTCAGTCACATCGGTCAAATAAGTCAGACAATGTCAATCTCCTCACACAAAATTAGCTTTCGTCAAACATAGTCACACTTGAACACAAGACAGTCATTCAAAACATCGACATTTAAATCATGATCCAATAGACATTATAGTCCAATCAGTCATTAAGCTAAACTCAAACAACATAGTCCAGTCAATCATCTAGTCACATTAGTCAAATTGCCAAATCAATGTTAATCTCGTCACTCTTTGGTCCTCTTCAAGATGTGTCCTTCTTGGACTTGGACCTCATCAAAATGTCATTTGTCTTTTCAGGATGTGCCCTTCCTGACCTTAGGCACCGTCAAACCGTCAAACTGTCGAACTGTCAAACCGTCATGCAAACAATCTTTGGCAAGCAAATATTGGCAAACACATTGAATGACTGTCGATTTTTCTAGTCTGTTTTGTCTTATCTTTGTCTATTTTGTCTATTTTTTTGGGTCTATTTTGTCTTATCTTTTTATTGCTTTGTCTCTTGGTCATGTTACTAGCTACCTCGAGGATGTCCCATGAAGGATTTAGAGGTACGATGACGTCTCATGATCTATTTTATTTTTCTTTCACTATTGTCTATGGATTGTATTGGCAAAAAGACTGAGGCAACTTGGCGCTTAGTATGAGCTAGGACATTCCTTGTCTGCGACTGCCTGTTTTGCAAGTGGATGACCTTGCACACCTTGGTCTATGTCATACCATGGTGTTTGTTGTCCATTTGTGTCATTTTTAGAGTCTTGTCTGGAAAAATATGCATCTTTAAAGTTGTCTCCACTAACAAACATATCCTCCACACTAACATTTCTTCTATGCCGCTTATCTATTTTCCTCTTATCTATTTTGAGAGCATACCCGTGTTTGTCCAACCCGCCTATCCTCTTGAGGGGGCATCATCATCCCACTCTTATTTTATCATCATCCTATCTTTCTATCATCATCCATTTTCCTCTATCCACACCTTAGCTTCTTTAAAATGATGTTACTCAACACAAATCTCATCATCTCGAACATCATCTCAAAGAGGGGCAAAATGTAGACACTAAAAATTATCCCCAACTTGCAACTCTTAGATTCTTCATCATTTCCCCTTTCATTCTTCATAATTAAATAATTTTTACTTATTTAATTATTTTCTAAAGTCATAATTCTTCTATTAATTAAATAATTTTAATTATTTAATTAATTCATTTTTTTATCTTTATTTCTTCCTGATTAATTAATTAAATTTATTTATTTAATTATGTCACTAATTAAGTCCCCTTTCTAAAACTAAATAAATTCTTATTTATTTATTTTTTGTCCACTTTCCACTATAATTAAATAATTATTTTTAATCATTTAATTATTCATTAGCCTTTTCTTTCAAAAATTAAATAAATAAGAATTTATTTAATTTAGTCCACTCTCTTGAATTTTGAATTAAATCATTATTTAATTCAAAATGATTCCTTTTGTCACATTCCTCTATAATTAAATAATTATTTTAATTATTTAATTATTCATTGGCCACCTAAATTAAATAATTTTTTTTATTTAATTTCTCCTATCACCTCTTTCTCTGTGTCAATCTTATCTTCCACATCAAATATTATCTCTTGACATCTCATTTAATCATAGCCCTTGATTGAATTATCTCATAATTCAATCTCAATCCTTCATCTTTATCATTTGCCCTAATTTTGACCTAACCCTATTTCATACTACAACATTCAATCTTGGCCATTGATTAAGACATCTTATTAACATCCAATCTCAACCATCAATCCAAATCAAACATTTCTTATAAATAAACTCTCTCATAAGCCATTTGGGGGGTTGATTCTTCAAGTATCCTTATGCTGTCAGAATCATTCTTGAATCATTCATCCATTTCTATCTATCATCCACACATATTATGCAAGTACATGATGCTAGTGTGAGACAACAATCTTCAATATTTTTCTAGTCACTTGTCATAGGCTTAATATTGCACACTCAAATTTGAGGGAAATTATCATATTCAAGCAAAATGGAGAAGAGCAATGGAGGTGAATCAATGGTCGCATGAAGATTTGGTAATATTGTTTTATGCTTTATGTTTTTATGCTCATTTGTGCTTCATTGTTTATTAGGGTTTGATTTATATGCTTTATTGCATTAAACTTAAATTTGTATCCCTGATTACAATTCTATATGTTGTTTCTTGATACCTTAATACAAAACTAATGTGGGCACTGGCGGAGAATCCCAAGTTGTTTGTTGGGTTGAACTGAAATCAGATTTTTATAGGGACCACTAGCAATTTATATAGTGCCTCACAGTTTACAACAATTTTTGACTTTTTTGGGTATTTGACAACATAATTTGTTAGAAAAGATAATTAGTAGATAGCCTTGTTGTGTAGATTAAGATGTCAGAAAACTGTTCCACGCCAGTTTTGATATCAAGAACGATCTCTTGAAGTTTAATGCTTTTGAAGGTCAGGATTGGAATACCCGACTTTATATTCAGGTAAGGAGTAGAACGAAAGTGAGGATGGGGTACACAAAATTTTATTACAGGAGGTTTGTTTTGGTCAAAATGTTTGAGCTAACTAGTTCTTGATCTATCTACAAAGAATGAAATAAAGAAGAAAGGTAACAACATCTAGATGTAAATGTATTTATGTACCGAAAGTAGATTGAGCAGAGAATTAAACATACCTATTTTTTTCTTCATTGTCGTACTATTTTGAATGTGTTCTTCTGCAAGCCTCTTTTTTACCAAACTCTCTACAAAGGTTTTTCTTTCTAAATGTAGTAGACTGGTGGTATTTATATTCTTACAATTAGAAGTCTATTTGTAGAAAATAGGAGGCGGTGAAATTTGGGCAGTAGTTATGTTACATTAATGAGGTAAAATACCCCATTCAACCACTTCTACGAGCTGGCTGTGAAAATGGGAGTAAAAAATATCTATACCTAATGACTTAAATTCACTTATGATCCATTACTCAAGGGAAAACGCTATCATGGAGGACAATCTAAGGGAGATCTATTGACATAATTAAATCTCTCTTCTTGAAGTTGCATACCTATGACATTATTTCAAATGAGACCACCTTCGGCAATGTGTATTAGAGTTTGTTCAAATATAACGTGCTGAGGATGTGTATTTTTGTTACCTTCCTTCTTACATATAATATGATAGAAATCTTTGTTCAAATCTAATGTGTTGAGGACGTGTATTTTTGTTACCTTCCTTCTTACATAGTCTGAGTGTTGTGTGAACACTTGCTTTGTTGCTTCATTTACGACTGATAGCACCTTGTAGAATGTAAGTAAACTATGTTTTACGATGTACAAACAATAAATTGAATGGGATTGTCAGGTGCGAAGCATTTGTAAGAAATGACATCATTTGAATCTTGTAGGATTTGGGGCAACTAGAAGTTTGAATAAACCTTTATTACCGGTTGTATTTTCAGCAGGAAATGATCGACGGTCAGAAACATTTCAATTGTTGGCCAGTTCTCTAGATAGAGGGTAACCATGGATTAAAAAATTCAGGTTGCTCTCTTTCAAATTGGATACGCCTTCGACATAAATTACTTACAATTTAAATAGATAAATAGATATTAATAAGAAAGAAGCGATGTTGAAGATGTTTTAATTTATTAATATTGATGGTTATGTTCAAGATATCCATCCATGACAACTTGAATAAATCTAATTCCTCGAAGGCTTTTAATTGTTCATTTTTGACAATTGTATATAATTACTTAGAATTTAAATAGATAAATAGATATTTATAAGAAATAAGCAATGTTGAAGATGTTTTAATTTATTAATATTGATGGTTATGTTCAAGATATCCATCCATGACAACTTGAATAAATCTAATTCCTCAAAGGCTTTTAATTATTCATTTTTGACAATTGAAAGAAATATATCCTCCATAGTCACACAAAAAATTGTTTGAGTACTAGAATGTTGTACATTTGCATAATTATATAAATATGTAGTTAAACTTGACTCATATATGAAATTTCAAACACAAATTCACTTGCATTTTATGCATAGTTACCATGATGGACACAATTACTTTTATTATTTTGTCCTTTATTGACTGGTTGTTGAATAATTCAAGGCTATAGAAAATGTCAACATATTATACAAATAGTGGATACTTAAAGCTTGACCAAGACATTGAAATAATAAATAAGACATGTATAATAACAACATGAAAATACATGAATGTTATGAATATACTTTCTAGGATATCAAATAGTTAACTTTGTAAATATAGCATCACATTAATAATATTATTTTACACAATTAGGATTGCATGGACACAATTGAAAGAGAAATTATTGTTGTAAGTATAAAGATCGCAATATTATTTTAACAACACCATGTTAATTTATCACAACTAACCACTAGCGAATTGAGTATGTATTAGATGTTTCCCTTACAAATCAATTTAAAGATAAGGATCATAACTGATGCTCTTCATTTTTTCCTATTATCAACATAATTTACATTTGCTATCTTAGATTACCATTTAAATGAGAATTATGGTGATACTTGTAAGGCCTTTCTAACATCTGATTAACTTGGTGTTTGCAAGCAAACACACAATTCAGAGGATGGGTTCCTAACTGGACAGTTCACCAAACCTTCACAAAAGGCTTCATTTAATTATCAACCAAGGCTTGTAAGCTTTTGATAGTGCTGGCACTATATGTGCATTCAAAGATCCTACTATGCCCTATATCGATGAAACATAGGTGGTCACACATGTATTGAAAATGGTAAAAGCTGGAAAAGGAAATAAAGCATGAAATTGTTGAATAGGGGAACTAACATAAATTTGTTGCTTATGTTGTGGGTACTTACTTCTTAATACTATAACTGCTAACTATTAAATTTGAACTTGCAACTAACTAATACTTTTGTCTTGTAACTCCTAACTTCTAACCTCTAACTTCTCTGAAGAATAACTCAATGTAATTCATGCTACAAAATATTATTCATGAATTTCACATGCATATAATTGGAAACTTAAATAAATTTAGTAATGTAGCATCTAATCTAGTAATAGAAAATAAGGTGGGTTGGCAATACCTCAAGTGGCCTTTGCTCGAGTTGTTGCACCCACAGAAGATATCAAATATGTACTACTTGATCAACAATTCACGACAGCAAACTAAACTCCTTTATTGCATAAAAAATGAACTTCTTACAATTTGACAAGAATCTCTAAAAGATTTCTCATTCAACAGTGCATATCTATTGCAACTTGATAACAAAAAAACTAACAATTATTATTAACTGGTAAAAACAATCATAATATTACTACCACTACATCTACTCCTCAACCATAAATCCCAATATATAGGCTCGGGAGGGGTCTTATTCATCAAGGACTAAAAATAGAATCATCAATGCATACATCCACACTCCCTCAAGGATAGGAAGAGGACAAGTATTTGAAATAGAAAACAATAAATATGAAATAGAAGAAGGAAAATCAAACTAGGACACTGCCCCTAACAGTTAATCGTCATGACGGGAACATGTTTCCTGGAAACTGTCACGTCATAGGTTACTCCTAATTGGAACAAACTTTTTCTTCCAATTGTCTTATTGGTGGATAAAAGTGCATTTGTGATGACTCATAGCTGAATATTCAATAGCCACCTTTGCTTCCCTCTGGAACTATTGTTCTCCAATTATTTTGGCTCTCCCTTGCAACCGTCCACAATCCTTTGTTGTGGGCTGGAAATCCAATTGTTGCAAGCTACAGTCTTCTTGGCTACAAGATGTTAGTTTTGCTACCAAGGCATTCACATCTTTAACAATCACAATTAAACCATAAAACATACTAAATCCTCTGAACATTCATACATCCACACAAGTATGTCAATATATCATATTTATATTTCCACATATTTAGGCTTGTCAAAGTGCATAAAAATCATATGAAAGATGTATGAAGTCTTGGAAATGTTTGTGAAACCTAGCAAATGAAATGATAAAAGCATAATTGATGAAGGAAAAACTAGCCATTATCTAGACCCATCATTTCCCCCAACTAAAGTATTTTCTTGTCCTAAAGCAACTTTAAAGACCAGAGATTATACATAAGAGCTATCTCCCTAAAATCAGCTACAATGTCAACTTCCTTTTTCTATTTCAGATAATAGCCTTTTTGATTTGTGAGCTTTGCCAATCAAGTGTTCTTTGCTACATCTTCCTCCCCACATTTCTTCCATGTCTAGTGCGGTATTGGAAAGAGGGGAATAGGTGGATGAAAGATGAGTGGAAACCATGTAACCCCATATTTCCTTGCAATGTCCATATACTTATGAGATCTTTGGACAATGGTTACAAAATTATAAAGGGAGTGTGGCTCCTTTTTCTTTAGCTCAGGTGTTAGCTCTTCCCATATTTTCTGTACAAATTTGAAGGATGCATTAATATGTTTTGTAGCTACTCTCTTCATTCTCACATAATCATGTTATTTGATATTCATTATCTTCTTTTCCACACCTCTATGATCCAAAAGTTCTATCCACTCTTCTATGACTGCATTGGGATTTGTTGAATCTTTTTTGAGCTACAAAGCAATAGATTTTTCCTTTTCATTGTATTCTTAAAAAAAAATTCCCCTATGTTGTTCATTTATGATATAGGAGGCCATAGCTCTGATTTATAGATCTCCTACAAAAATCAATGGATTTTAGGTAGTTTCATCTGAAAGAATATAATTGTGTGGGTAGAATTCATAAAATTGATCCTACATTTCGGGTGTGGAATCATGAAAAGTTTCTAAAAACAATAATTTCATGTTCATTTCTATAGGAAAGTCACTGATTAATTGGCTAAACTGAAAACATAAAAAAAAAATCTTGCAGAAATAAGGCATAAACCCTAGTAGGCAGCCTGCACTTTAGCAATTGTGTAGTTTTGTCTACTATTTCCTCAATTTTTACCTTCAACCTTTTTGCTTCATTTTCTTGTTTTTACAATACCCTAATGTGATTGGAAATCATTTCATTTTTCTCCTTTTCCCACTCTTTTTCTTTTTGGGAGAATTTTTGTGTTCTTCTCCAAAGCTCCACACCCAAGGACACCACAGTTGGCCCAGTGGGAGTTATGATCTGAGGAATTGGACCTTGGGATACTAGTTCTTTGTTTTCTACTTCTATTATAACAATTTGTAATAGTACCTCCAATTTTGACCCATGCTCAAACTTATAGAGCTTCTCCTCCAATTATTTAATTCTTATAGCCCTCTCATTGTCCTTTTGTTGATGTGCTTTTAGCAATTCTTCCAATTGTTTTATTCTTTCCATTGCTTCATGTAATTCTTTGCTAATATTCCTTTGTTCAATAAAAATTTCTCTATCTTTTTCCAAAAAAAATTCATCCCCTATTACACTTGTGTATTCAAAACCCTATGAAATAGAGTTTTTTGGGGATCTCCTTCTCATTTTCCTAGCCACAAAAACATCTTTTGAATTTGATTCAAAAGTGGCAGTAAAGAACATTGACTATACAGTTGGTGTATTTACATTTCCACCAAAGGCATTTTTCTCTAAGTCTTTATCTATTTCTATTTTGACAATATCATCTTCCTATTTTTTAATTGATCCTCTCATGAACCCCTTCTTCCTTAGGCAATGTGATTTCCTCCTAGGTTGTGTGGGTTTCTTTTTCCCTTTTGCAGGTGCAAAAGAAGAAGCTCCACCTTTTCTTTTCTTGCCCTTTTGTGGCCTCTTTGAAACAGGGGTTTCTTATTTTCTCTCTGCTATAGGTTGCTTGACAAAGACTACAGGCTGATTTTCCTACAAACCTTGCTCCTCTAGCTCTCCCATGTTGTGGGTAGGTGTTGCAGCAGGGAAGCCAAAGGGAATTTCCTCCTTTAGAGCAACAAAAAGTTATATTATTTGTTCTTGACCCCTGTTATCCTCATTAGGCACTTCAAGGATACTGTTGATATTGTTACAATTAAGAAAAAATTTCCAATATATATTTGGAAATTAAGCCCTAAGACTCCTCTTTATCAACAATGTAAGCAAACATAAATGAGACAATGTTGTATTATTTATTTTCCTCTTGTATTTAAATGACATTCTCTTTAACAAATTATACAAGAAATTAGGAACATTTACATGCCTATTATGGCGAAGATGACTTAGCAATTTGAAATGAACTGTTTATAAAAATGATTGTCTCCCATCATAGGTCAAATACTTAACTATATAAGAAGCAACTGAAGCCCAAAGCCAGGGTAAAGATAATCATTTAGTACCTTGAAGAAGAATCTAGGTTTTCTTCTGACTAGGATAATTCATTCCTTGTAGCAATGACATATTCTCCTTGCAACAATGGCATCTACCCTAACTGAAAATTCTTCTGCTATCCTTGGAAATCCAAATACTTTAGCTATAGAAACTTATGTTGAATCTATCCTTAGGCCCCTAACAACTACTTCATCATTCTGTAATGTGGCTGCAAACTGTTGGGTCATAACCTCATTAAATTTTGTGAGCCTCAAAAAATATTGTAACCAGTCAACTCGCTAGAAAATGGGAAAACATAGCTTGTCATCTAGCAATTGGTTATGTGCTATTAGTTCTTTGCATATTATATCACATCTCATTATAATTCTCTATGATTTCGTAATTACTTCATAATTTTGCTCTATTTTGTTCTTGTTCTATCACCCCAATTACACTACTTATGCCTTGTTGTATGCTACAACACCCAAATACACCTATGAATTCCTATGCTAAGCTCTCAATATCTTGGTGATGGTGGAAAAAAAATAGAAAAAAAAAAATATATATATATATATATATATATATATATATATATATATATATATATATATATATATATATATATTGAAATGGAAAAAAAAATTGAGGAATAATTCTTAAATACTCTCCTAACTAAGCCTGCTAAGTGTCCACACTTAGCTCATACAGATAGGATGAAGATATAAATGGAAAGTAGTGGAAATTTAAAATAAGCTATTTGACATGCTTGAATGAATCAATAAATATACATAAAATCAGTAAGCTCTTAAATTATAATTATGATTGTGAAAGTGGAGTGTACCTAGAGTTATTAGTTGGATAGATTTGTAACTCGTGTGTAGAAGTTGAATTGCACCATGCAAGATTTTTGAAAAGACTTCCCATGATGGATATGAGTTGCGGGTAGTTATGATATGTAGTGAATGTGTTACATGTGCGAATTAGGCTAGAGTGATGGATGAGAAGAAAAGGTTGTGTAAAGTACGCTTCAGGTGAAGTGATAGTTATTGTGAGGTACGGTAGAGATGAAAAGGTGATGTGATGGAATGAATTGGACATGTATATTACTAAATGTGTGAAAAACATGATGCAAATGCAATATGAATGGATATATATTATGATGGATATGTGAATGCTATAGGCGCATGTAACAATAGGTCCCTTTGTTTTTGGTTTGTGTTGTTGTAGGTCCCTTCTTCATCTGCACACTAGTTGAAGAAATGAAGATTTCCAATTGTCACCTATGCAATGTGTGCACGTGAAATATGTGAAGAAATTATACCTATGGAACATCAGTGGGCAAGCTATGTAGCTTGTCTATTGATACATTTTTAGAGCTAGTTGTTTCCATTGCTAGATTTCCCATGTCAGGTTCAAACTATTGTTGTAATGTAAGAAGGAAGTCATCCTTCTACAATGGTTTCTTATAAAGCTTCAATATGTGACCATTTACTAGAAATGAGAACTTTACTTCATCAATTGTTTGTAGTTGCACTGCTCTATTTGGAAATACTGTCCTTATTTCATATGGTGCAAGTCATATGGATTGCAATTTCCCTTTGTAATCTTTGTATCTAGAGTCACAAAGTAGATCCAAATCACCTGCACTAAATTCCTTTGTCTTAAAAAAATGATCATGTTAATGGATCCTTTGATTTCAGATAACTTTAGTGTGGTGTATGGCTTCCATTCTTATTTCATCCAATGCATTCAGGTTGTGAAATCCCTCCTACTATACTTGATGGGTCTAGTTAATAGCTAGTTTTCTCTCATTTATTTTATGTCTTTTAAAATTTCATTTGCTAAGTTCACAAACAATCCTGAACCTTATACATCTTTTATGTCTTTCATGCATCTTAAATCAAACTTTTGTATGTGGAAATATAATTATAGTATGATGGTACTTGTATGAATGGATGTGTGAATGTTCATGAAATTCAGTATGATTCTATACTTAACTCATGGTTGTTAATGATGTGTATACTTTAGATGAATCTAACCTCTTATAGCCAGAACTATAGCCTGCAACAAAGGGATCACCGACAGTTGCAGGGGAGAGTCCAAAATGTTGTAATGCGACAGTTCTAGGAATTAATGAAGGTGACCATTGAAATGGTCAACCATGAGTCACCAAATCATCGAATAAGATGAGAGGAGGAAGGATTATACTTCGATAAGGAAAGCCATGACGCGATAATTTTCATGGAGCACTCTTTTTCAAACCGTTAGGGTAGAGTTTTAGTTTTACTTCTTTTCTATCTTTTTCAAGTATTATTTTCAGTTGAAAAGACTAGTCCTCTCCCTATACCAGTCACAAACATCCTTATACCACAATCAACTAATGCTTCCATATCATAAGTATTCATCCCATCTACTTCAATTCAACCCTCCATACCTCCATTAAATGCTCATGCATCAACATATGCTTTGCAATACATGAATCCACTCTTCCAACAATCTATCTCATCTAGTCATGTTACTACATCCATCCCCATAATAAACCCTCAAATCTCCTCATTCATCCCATCTACTTCAATTCAACCCTCCATACCTCCATTAAATGCTCATGCATCAACATACGCTTTGCAATACATGAATCCACTCTTCCAAAAATATATCTCATCTAGTCATGTTACTACATCCATCCCTATAATAAACCCTCAAATCCTCTCATCCATCCCATATATCTCTCAAGCCTCCACATCCACTATACCTATGAACACATACATACTCCAAAGTTGCAATCCTTTGATTTACCAATTCAAATCATCTAACATTCTACAAAACCAATCATCTATCCCTTCAAATATTACTACCCAACCTCCTAGACACATATCCACATTGGTACCTATACACAATATTCACCATATATAAATATAAAATCTTTTCTAAATTGATTGTCAGTAGACTTAAACTTGTGCTTCATAGGTTGATATCTCCTAATCAAAAAGGGTTTGTTCTGGGTAGACAAATTATGGATATTGTTTTTTCTAATCATGAATATATTCACTCCATAGAGTATAATAAAAACCTAGCACAGTGCTTAATTTGGATATATCTAAGGCCTGTGATAGAGTGTCTTGGTTTTTTTTATTTGTTGTTCTACAAAATTTTGGTTTTAAAGGAAGGATCTCAAAGCTTATTAAAGCTTGTGTTACTACTCCTAAATTCTTAGTGTTAGTAAATGGTGTTCCTAAGGGGTTATTTTTCTATGAAAAGGTCTCAAACAAGGTAACCTGCTATCCCCTTACATTTTTATAATTACGGGTGAAGTTTTGAGAAGAAATCTTCAAAAGTTGATTAATGTTGGTTTGTTGAAAGGGATTAAAGTTGCTTCTTTTCCTCTCTCTTCTCATCACCAGTTTGTGGATGATGTTGTCCTTTTTGGAGCTTCCTCTATGGTGGAAGTTAATTATTGTAAAGATCTCTTGGATGATTATGCTAAGGTGTTTGGTTGGTATATCAATTACAACAAAATCATGCTCTACTTCTTTAATACCGATACCCCCTCTTAGAGATAGAATAATGAGAATTCTTGGTTGTCAAATGGCTGAACTTCCTGCTACTTATTTAGGGCTTCCTTTATCTACTAAGAAAATTTTAAATATTTATTGGAATAGTATAGTGGAAAGGATACAAAAAACGTTGGCTAGTTGAAAAGGGAAACTGCTCAGTCAAGCTGGAAAACTTCAATTATTGAAAGCTTCTTTATAAAATATCCCAGTCTACTATCTTTCTTTATTTAAATTTTAGCTTATATAGCTGATAAATAGAACATATTCAAAAAAAAAAATTGTGTTCTAGTGTTGAGGAAAAAACTAGGATTGCCCTAGTCAGTTAGGAAAAGGTTTGTAATTTGAGAAGCGGGGTGGGTTGGGAATCAAAAGATTGCTATGGTTTAATAAATCCCTTCTAGTTGGGGTGGGTTGGAACTTCATACAAAGTAATAAAGAGTGGGGTATTGTCCTTAAAGCTAAATATTTGAATAATAAGGATTGCAACTTCTTTTTAATTCCCTTTGGTATTCTTCAAGGTTCGGTTGCTTGGAATAACCTACTTAAAGTCATAAATATAATTAAGCAAGGTTTATTTTGGAGAGTGGGAGATGAGAAGAAAGTTATTTTTTGGAATGACATTATCTTGATGGTCAAAATTTATCTTCACTTCAAAATTTTGATCATATTAAAGAGTTGCTTGTTAGACAAAATGGTGAAAAGCTTCATAGATATATTGATTGGAATGGTCAAAACCTAAGAAGAAGAATTTTGGGGAACAAATTGTTGGATGAAGAATTTTGAGAGGTGGAAGGCAACAAAGATGGAAGGAGGACATTGAGCTATTAAGGAAGATAATTGGAGATTTCCAAATTTCCTCCTTGAAATAAAAGATGAATGCATTTGGGTAAGACATACTTTTACCTTCTTCTACAATGTTAATTTTGCTTATTCTCTGGTGGTTAATCAGAATGGGGATCCTTCTTTTAATTGGAATATTGTTTAGAACAATAGATTGCTTCCTAAGGTTAATTGCTTTTGGTTGACAATTATACACAATAAAATTCTTTCTATTGACAACCTACATAAGAGAGGCTTTTTATTGGTTAACATATGTACTATGTGTTATAATGAGGAGGAAACTATTGAACATACCTTTCTTCACCGCGATTTCCCAAGAGAAGATTGGGTTGAGGTGTTGCAAAATTTTATTTTTGATTGGATCTTTCCTAAGTCCTTAAGAGACTTTTTTCTCTCTTGGTATGGGAGTTCCTCTTTCTCTTGTAATGTGATTCTTGAAATTTGGAAGAAAATCCCTCCTTTTGTCTCCTAGGTTTTATAGAAAGAAAGAAACAGTAGGATATCAAAGAAATTTCAAGAAACAACAAAGAAGTCTTTTGAAGTATTCAACATAATTCAAAAGAAAATATTAATTCTTTGAATTTTGGTTATGTTAAGAAGATGCCTTCATATATAAAATTAAGGATTAAACAAAATTGGGGGGTTAGCCAAGATCTAACTAAAGTCAACTAGGGAAAACTTATCTTAAGGAAAAGTGCTAAATGGAAACTGCTTGATAAGAAATGGATGAATCTTAACTTTGATGGATGTTCAAAAGGAAACCTAGGTGTTTTTGTTGCTAGAGGAGTTACAAGGAACAAAAAGGAGTTCTTGTTTAAGGGGTATTGCTAAAAACATTGGTAGAAAATTCAATAATGAGGCAGAAGCTACTGCTATTGGTGGGGTATAATAAGGATGAAGGAGAAGTGTTTTCATAAATTAGAGATTGGAGGAGATTAAAAAATGATTATTCAAATTTTAAAAGGTAATATGATATCTCCTTGGAAGATAAGAAATATGATGGATGACTAAAAAAGAATGCTTATGGGTTTCTCACAAATTATAATCAATCATATCTACAAAGAAGGCAACTTGGTTGTTGATGTTGTTTCCAATGAAGAGTTGAATTGTCAAGATTAGAATTATTGGTTGTATTATTATCTTCAAGAAAAGTGAAGGAGATAGTGTCAAATGAAAGACAAAATTTAAATGAGTCCAAATAAGCCGAAAATGATTTTATCCTATTTAGGGTTCAAGGGTGGCATGGCCTTTAGCTAGAAGGAATTTCAAAAGTTGTATGAGCTAGATAGACAAATTGCCACAATAGATTATTCATAATGAAGAAATTAATGGAAAAAAAATTTATTTTACTGATTGTATTTTATTGATCTTCTCCCTGTAACAACCCTGGTGTTCTTCACAGTAAAATTTCCAATGTTTTCACCTCAAGTGAATAAACATGATGCTATGTCATAGCAATAAAAAAAAATCTTCCAATAATGTAATTACATGCATAATTGAAATAACACAATTTCCAATTTGTCAATGCAATCCAAATTAATTACACAAATCTTCAAATAATATAGATTTCATAATGAACAAAGATGTCTTACAAAAATCAATAGAGATTTCATTCCAATATAATAATTTCACAAATTACAATATTCCAAGAATGTACACTATTACAACCACAACTCCACCAAGATTTGGAGCATAAGATATAGATGGTCCAGGAATCCTCCTTTCAAAAACTTGGTCTTTTGTCACCTGCTGAGGAGGAGAAGCATCACTCAAGTGCTTTTTCGCCAACCACAAACTCAAATGCGGTCCCCTACACATCTATCAATGATAGATGGCTCTACCCTTCGACGAAGGTATTGGTTGGGTAACTCTATACAACATACCACTCTAAGCTTAGTGTTGTATCAAACATGACTTGATTTATAACCTACACTAGGTATCCCTCATGCATTTAAGTAGACATGCAGTGAACTGACAATGGAGTCTCAGCTTACACACTTTTCATAGTGGATTCATTGGACACCCCCACTACTTTGGCCAAAGTGTTCTCACTCAATATAATCGAGATGGTCTACCATTCACCTACACTATGGAAAGCTCATTTTGACTTAAGGCCATTATATCTATGCCTAGGAAATCCCTCTCCATGGGCAAGCTACTCCCCAAGATAACCTATCTCTTTAACATCCTAAGGAAACACAACTCATAAAGCAAAAGTACTAATTCCCTCCTAGTGAATCCCAGGAATAACCTACTAGTTCCCTCCTTTCACTGGATAACAACCCCAAGAGTAACCTACTAGCCATCTAGCATAATTAAATATCTACCTATGAGTGTTCCTTAAGCTTGTGTACGTTTGACCATATCTAGTATAATAACAATACCTATGAAAAACATCCTCTCTTACCCATTTCTATTCATATCTAGTATAATAACAATACCTATGACAAACTTCCCTCCTATCATGGAGTAAATACAAACACAATGCATGGCCTCAACCGAAGAGTTGTCATATCAATAGAGGACTCCATTCAAGAGTATCAGCTCTTTGACTAAAAGGGGTTAAAGCTATGAATAAACCTTATGCTTCCCATGTTTATTCATATCTAGTATTAACATAATGTTAATACCTATGTCAAGAAATTTCTCCTATCATGGAGTAATTACAAACAATGCACAAACAAAGTAAATAGTTTCCACTTTTCTTTCAAAGCAAACATTACTTTTCACTACATGCAAGTATCAACAAGAATAGATCAATCAATCAAGACACAACTCATTCAGAAATAGAATAATCAAAGTAGAATATTCTCATGCATGTTTAATAGCTTCCCAATTCAACTAGTTGTAGTCACAACACCTTTAGAACAACAACTTTCTCCAACAAAGACGAACAAGCTCCTATCTCTCAAGTTGGTAATTGCTTCTTCTCAAAGACAACTAAAACTCTCTTAATTCTCCAGGCTCTCCACTATTTGAACAAAATATTGTTGATAATAAAGCACACTAAATTGCAGATTTGTTGTACAAGAAACAACGCATAAAAGAGAGAGAGTAAGGCATCCCAAAAAGTGAACTCCTGCTATTTATACAACAAGCAAGAAACTATACTTCCTACAGTTTAGGCATGATAATGACAACAACAAACATGCAAAGCAACACCTCAAACACAACTTAGAAAGGTGACGATTAAGTAAATAAAGACTCGGCTTGACTACTAATAGATCGACCCACTTATTGATAGCAATTGGAGAATAAATCAACTCTCCATGTGATAGAATTTAACTACAAACTTCTATAAGCAGAACACAAAGGTGGCACGATTTTACTATCAAGAGAAACGGGTAATAACCAAAGCATGCCACCCATAATAGCATCAACTTAGTCCATGCTGAGTATGGACTCATAAACTCAATTGATTAGACAAAGTCATTGATTGTTTGGAGTATTCAACAACTGTTTGATTAGTCACAACAATTCATGGTAATGTTGTTTGACCAAGTCCAAGAAAAATAAAGGTGTCAACCTCTCCCATATCGACTTAAATGTTAAAGTAGATTGCAGATTAAAGAATGATAGCAAAGACATAAAAATTGGCCCATGAATACAGTCGTATTCACTTCAAAGTTTCAACCATTTAAGTCGCCAATGATTATCAACTTCTAAGCCAATATGTTTAGCATTAAAATCAACTGCTATTTATTGTTTGAAATAGTCATTTCAAAGTAAATGATGTTTAAATGAAATCACCATGTATATATATATACTCATGTGTATATATATATATATTCGTCATATGAATATATTCGAATGAGTTAACAATCAAACAATAATAATATATTAAATATATACATACATACATACATACATACATACATACATATATATGTATATATATATATAAACACACTCCTCTATATAAGCATTAATGCTTATGTGTGTGTGTGTGTATATATTTATATGCATATATCCAATCCCATATATATTCATATTGTACAAAGCAATGAAGTCATTTAAGCCATTCAATAATTATCAAATCAAAAAGTATATATTCATATATTGGTATACACATGTTTATATGTTTCCTCAAATGTACCAAATACATTCATACCAATATATATTTATATGTATCATGTTTATCTTTCTTATCGAACTCAACATACACACATGGTATATGCTATCTATAAGGTTATGCGTTGTATATATATACTATATATATATATATATATAATTTATATCCATATATATTATATTATGTACATATATATATTTATTTACAAACATATATAATATAAATTAGCTTCGCCAAAGCATCATTTGATAATTGAATGCATACATCCAAATTATCATTCCCGTTGAACAATATGTGAGTATATATATATATATATATACACTTCTATAATAAGTGTTTAATGCTTACATATGTATATGTATATAAATATGAATACAAACATATATAATTTCAATGGCAATATGATAGTCAAATGATCCATATCCAAATGACCATGACCTATGTGACAATAGAATCATATCAATCATTATATACATATATTCATATCCATACATATGTCGTTGTACTCGTATGGACATCCCATTATATCCATCGTACGTGTATGCCGACATATGCATACATATGTATGTATGCATATATCCAAACACTCATTCAACCACACAAACAAGCATAGTAACATGAGGAAGGACTCACAAGTTCAAACATATAACACCATACAAGCATGCATTTAGTAGTAAACAAGACCCTTACTAATGCAAACACGTTACGCTAAGGATGACTTACCTACTTCCCACATGATAACCTAACTCAATTATTCTACTGTGGTGTGTGTAAGCTTGGATAGGTTATGATACTGGTTACCCGACCAAGACCCTCTCCTAAGTGATACTTCCCCTCCGCCTGGAGGAATTGAAAATATACCTACATTCACTAACACTTGCACACAGTAGTCAGTTGTTCACAAAATATGCAACATACATAATACATCTCCAAAGTTAGAATATTAATGCAATATTCTTCCAACCACATAAATGCATTCCTTCATATAACATTAAATGAGATGGAATTCATTCATAAAGCAGTGATAACAAAGTGCACACACAATTTATTCATCCACTGAATTCACATTACATTCACATTTTACCCTACATAGTAATATTAAATAGTAATTACACAATTTGGGGTGTAACATACTTCCCCGCTTGTGAATCATTGTCCCTGATGATCTATAGCACTTTAACATACAAATAAAGTGAAATAAACTTTTACTTACCATTCTCAAAATACGTAATATTTATAAACATTCATCCTATGTAGCATCACTCCTTGCAACCTTGTCCCCTTTGGACTTTGCATCGAATGTCCTTGCTATCGCATAGGGAAAACTTGTATGCCTCACACATACTTGCTCTCTTAAGAGCTTACGTGTTGTATTTACAATATTTTATATGCACATTCCATGTACAATAATATCTGAATGACACATGAAACCTTTACTATAGTGACTAGAAAGCATGTTCTCATTGGATTACAAATTTATCCTTAGTATAATCCAAATAGAAAGGAATAACGGTGCATTGTACACTACACCATGGGTCCCATCCTTCCCTTTGGTATTTACACTTTCAGATAACTCAGAATCCGACTTCGCCTATCTCTTACTTTTCTATTTAATTTAGCCAAAAGTAATGCTCTTGGACACTTGTCCATTTTGAGCACAATATTGCTCTTTGAACATCTGTCATTTTTTATACTGCTTCATACTTAAGCTTTGTATCGACAAAGTTTCATTGATCTCTTTGATCCATTACTCCTTTTTGACAAATTATCGAATCTAAGGTTAACTCTATTCCCTAGCCTATTTCAGCCTAATAGAGTTTCCAACCTTCCTTTCCGTATAACAGATCAAACCTCAATGTTAGAATTTTGCAAGTACTCAACAAATCATTCAAGATTTGGTTTTCCTATTTTTCCTATTCGGCTACAATAATACATTGTGCATTCATTTACTTGAATGTTTGTAGTATGATCATGGTCCACACAACCGTATCATTATTTCCTTGTTCACAACTTAGACTACCTTCATAGGAATTCTAAGAAACTACCTCACACAATATATTACTTATAATTGTAATCCTATATATCAAGCTTCCAACCATGTTGGCTACTTTGTTGAGTTTGTCCACCATAACATTATGTTAGTTCTGCTGACATAAACAGGTTAAACTGTCTTGCATTCTACCACTATCCTTCTGGAATCTCAAGAGAGTACACATGTCTTGTCAATGATGACATCATGTCTTCATTTTCTGGCACACTAGACATTATCTCGCTACATTTTGTGCAGCCTCTTACTCCATCTTTTCCCAGTTTTTAGTGGTTCCTCACTTGAAAAATAACTTTTCCACCCTAATGTCCTACTATTGACATTAACTTTCTCATTCCATCCCTTAATTCTCCAAAATTTTGGGTACATAGGCTCTTTTTACATCCCATATTAGTATATTCTTTGACTAAGTGAAAACCTATTGTGTGGTCTCATTCCACATTTAATTCCCAAGTAATAATGGTTAGGGGTTTTGTGGAGATAAATACCATTTATCTTAGGACATCCACACACTGGATTTCTTTCGTCCTTGGATTATTTCTAAAGATGTAATCCATCTTTAAACTCATTTTGAATTTTTCCCAATAAGAATCGGTACTAATTTCAAGTATTAATCCTCATTCATTCATGTTGGTTCCTAATAGATATCAAATATAATTGCATACCTAATTACCAAGCATGAACTTTCTTGTTAGCTCAATTGATTCACTTAATCACATAGGCGAGTCTCAACCACAGTATACCATAATCTTTAGATTAAGTCCTCAACCAATGGCTAGTACGATTATATAGGTTACTCTAACCCTATATGTCCCAATCAAGATCAAAATTAAAACTCAACCAAGTAAGTTATTCCCAACCTATAGGTGTTAATGAGTAGTCCAATACATATTCCAACCCAATAGGTAAAACTTAACCTAAGGTTTCTCTCTTTATTCGAATGAACTTCTCATCCCAAATAGGTTATTCTAAACCTAGGGTTTCATTTGAGTATAAGGTATGATCAATAATCATTCTAATAAAGATATTTGATGTGGTTCACATAACATCACATTGCATCTTACATACCTTCTCTATGGCTTTATAGCTAAACCTTTCATTCCCAAGGTTCCTTAGCATAGTAAGCTATAGTTTCAAGTCACTTCATGACGTTTGATATATTTCACAATATGTAGTATCACTACCAATGTATAGAAATATCATCATTATCTAAATCCCCCATATTAAGTATATAGGAGTTCAGAGACACTTTCATTCAATTCATGAGTAGTCTAGATCTTCCCTTGTCTATCCATAAACAGTGATCTTCCCTTTCATGATCAAATTATCCACCTATCCTTTTCTTAAGGCATTAATGATAATAGCAATTGATTTAACAATCAATATATATGCAAGGTATGGTGTGATAATAGGCCACAACTCTTGACCTTTCCACTATTTTTCTTCAAAAATTACAATACGGTATCCTTGTGGTCATGAGGTACATGGCTTAATTGTCATCATGACTTACTAAGAAGTCAAATTTCTTCCAAATCGAAAACATATGCATGTTTTTCATTGGGTGGGGTACTAAATTTGAGTAAAATCTCTCTCTTCCTTCCCCCCTTAGTGTTTTCACAACATTCATTCAACTCAAAGTTGAACTCCTAGCAAATATTTGCTTTCATAAAATAATTTTTCATTCCTTGTTGTTGGCTTTCTATTGCATTTTTCTTGCCTTAATGGCATACCCCAAATATACTTTTTCCCAAAGTTAGATTCATCGTGGATTTCTATCTCATAGATTCAACATTTTGGATCATCCAATAGGAGATCTAATGAATGATCAACAACCTTACAAGTTAAGAGGCACTCTAATATTACAATTCTCTTTCCAATTTCCTTTTTTATGGAGGAATATCCAAGCTCACAAGCCTCTTTAATTGATGTAATTTTCAATTTAGAGAGTTGTTTCCTTACAACTTCTATTGATTTACACATAGTGTCCCTCTATATTCCATTTCTCGTTGGAACCTCTAGACATATGTTGGTTTTTTTGTTGACACTTTGATGAGTTCTACTTATACTCCAACCAATATATGTACTATCCAAACCTTTTCAAATCAATATGATTTACCCTTCCAAGTGACTTTGTCCCAACTCTTGGTGATTGCATTACCTTAACACTCTAAGGTTTACTTGGTTTATTTTCTCATCTTAATCAAAACTCCAAATTTTTCTCATCAATTTTTGGTTGGTGGAAACATGTTCACTTCATTGATCACTTCTTTTCTAACCATTCCAATCTTTTCCCTTATTCCTAAGCTAGTATCTCCTTTCTTACAAGTCCCTAGCCTTCACAGAAATTAGATTCAAGTCAAGAGTTCTCCAACCTCTTGGATACCTCCTTCATTGAATTTCTACTTCAATCCATATTTATGCTAGCATTGCATACTTACAGATATGTAGTATTCTTCCGAAATCCAAGAATCCTTGACTCTTTGAAGCTATAGGTTGTTATCAATAAGGGAGATTCTCTCAATCTTTTCTATCCCTCAAATTTTTATATCTAATTCATAGGATGAAGGTATATATCAGTTATACTTCCTAACCTTCCTAGGCATAATGCAATTGCATAATCTTCCGCAATCCAAGGGAATATAATAATAATTTGTTGGTTTAGGAGTTCCTAACTCCAGGGATGACTCTTAACTAGTCCCAAACTTAAACAAGATTCTAGGAATCTCAACTTCCTTTTAATTTCTCCATGTTCTTTTCTCTTGTCATCTTGGCATAAGAACATTTCAACCATTATCTTTGATAAGGTTTATGTAACACTTATGTAATGAGCTCATAGGTTCTAGTGATGAACATGGTTGCTCCGATACCACATGTAACAACCCCAATGTTCTTCACAATAAAATTTCCAATGTTTTCACCTCAAGTGAATAAACATGATGCCATGTCATAGCAATAAGAAAATTTCTTCCAATAATGTAATTACATGCATAATTGAAATAACACAATTTCCAATTTGTCAATGCAATCCAAATTAATTACACAAATCTTCCAATAACATAGATTTCATAATGAAAAAAGATGTCTTACAAAAATCAATAGAGATTCCATTCCAATATAATAATTTCACAAATTACAATATTCCAAGAATGTACACTATTACAACCACAACTCTACTGAGCTTCGAAGCATAAGATATAGATGGTCCACAAATCCACCTTTCAAAACCTTGGTCTTATGTCACCTGCTGAGGAGGAGAAGCATCACTCAAGAGCTTTTTTTCCAACCACAGACTCATATGCGGCCCATCGCACATCTATCAATGACAGATGGCCCTACCCTTCGACAAAGGTATTGGTTGGGTAACCCCATATGACATACCACTCTGAGCTTAGTTTTGTATCAAACATGACTAGGATTTATAACCTACACTAGGTAGTCCTCGTGCATTTAAGTAGACATGCAGTGAACTGACAGTGGAGTCTTAGCTTAAACACTTTTCATAGTGGAGTCATCGGACACCCCCACTACTTTGGCCAAAATGTTCTCACTCAGTGTAATCGAGCAATGGTCTACCATTCACCTACACTATGGTAAGCTTATTTTCACTTAAGGTTATTATATCTATGCCTAGGAAATCCCTCTCCATGGGCAAGCTACTCCCCAGGATAACCTATCTCTTTAACATCCTAAGGAAACACAACTCATAAATCAAAAGTACTAGGTTCCCTCCCAGTAAATCCCAGGAGTAACCTACTAGTTCCCTCCCTTCACTAGATAACAACCCTAGGAGTAACCTACTAGCCATCTAGCATAGTTAAATATCTAGATATGAGTGTTCCTTAAGCTTGTCTACATTTGATCATATTTAGTATAATAACAATACCTATGAAAAACATCCTCTCTTACCCAGGTCTATTCATATCTAGTATAATAACAATACCTATGACAAACTTCCCTCCTATCATGGAGTAAATACAAACACAATGTGTGGCCTCAGTCAAAGAGTTGTCATATCAATAGAGGACTCCATTCAAGAGTATCAAAAAGGGGTTGAAGCTATGAATAAGCCTTATGCTTCCCATGTTTATTCATATCTAGTATTAACATAATATTAATACCTATGTCAAGCAATTTCTCCTATCATGGAGTAATTACAAACAATGCACAAACAAAGTAAATAGTTTCTACTTTTCTTTCAAAGAAAACATTACTTTTCACTACATGCAAGTATCAACAAGACTAGATCAATCAATCAAGACACAACTCATTCAGAAATAGAATAATCAAAGTAGAATATTCCCATGCTTGTTCAATAGCTTCCCAATTCGACTAGTTGCAGTCATGGCACCTTTAGAACAACAACTTTCTCCAAGAAAGACTAACAAGCCCTTATCTCTCAAGTTGGCAATTGCTTCTTCTCAAAGACAACTAAAACTCTCTTAATTCTCTAGACTCTCCTTCACTATTTGAGCAGAATATTGCTAATAATAAAGCACACTAAATTGCAGTTTTTTTGCACAAGAAAAAATGCATAAAAGAGTGAGAATAAGGCATCCCAAACAATGAACTCCTTACTGCTATTTATACAAAAAGCAAGCAACTATATTGCCTAAAGTTTAGGCATGATAATGACAGTAGAAAACATGCAAAGCAACACCTCAAACACAACTTAGAAAGGTGGTGAGTAAGTAAATAAAGACTCGGTTTGACTACTAACAGGTACCCACTTATTGACAACAATTGGAGAATAAATCAACTCTCCATGTGATAGAATTTGACTACAAAATTCTATGATAAGCAAAACACAAAAGTGGCATGATTTTACTATCAAGAGAAACAGTCAATAACCAAAGCATGCCACCCATAATAGCATCGAATTAATCCATGTTGAGTATAGACTCATAAAATCAATTGATTAGACAAAGTCATTGATTGTTTGGAGTATTCAATAGTTGTTTGAATAGTCACAACAATTCAAGGTAATGTTGTTTGACCAAGTCCAAGACAAATAAAGGCATCAACCTCTCCCATATCAACTTAAATGTTAAGCAGTTTGCAGATTAAAGAATGACAACAAAGACATTAAAATTGGCCCATGAATACAGTTGTATTCACTTCAAAGTTTCAACCATTTAAATCTCCCATGATTATCGACTTCTAAGCCAATATGTTTAGCATTAAAATCGGCTGCTATCTATTGTTTGAAATAGTCATTTTCAAAGTAAATGATGTTTAAATAAAATCACCACGTATACATATTGTTAGCGAATGAAATAACCTTTGATAGATAAATCAAGTAATGACTCTAAACCCAGATTTGGCACCGATTTAAATCCGCTAACAGCTCTAAAAAGTCCATAATTGTATTCATGGATTTTCTTTGAATTTTATCAAGGTACAACTCCCTCAAAAAATCTTCAATGAATTAATCTATTCGAAGGAAATGACATGTGCTTTTAACCAAAAACCATAAAAGGTGACTAACGCTAGCTCATAAATATGAAATTAACGCGGAGGCAGAGGACGCGACCATTTATGATCAATACAAAGATTGAAAATCATGACTATCAAATCTAACCAATGTAAATAAATCAGACTGCAATAAATAAAAGATGTATAGCTCATCCTTCAAAGAAGACACAGCTATATCATACACATAACACCAAGATTAGCATACTTCAAATCCTTTAATTTGTAACACACCGATTACAAGCTATTGCAGTCTGCAATAAATGTTATTCTCTTGAAAACACCCCCAGGTGTATCCAGAGAGATCCCAGTCCCTTTCATCCTCGCTTAACCTCTAATTTATAATATGGCTAAGGCCATTGAATGGACACTAAAGTCATTACTAAATTAGCGATTTCTTGTATCCCAAACATTTATTGGGAATTTGATACTTGAACAATGGAAATTTTGTTGGGAATAGGTATTGCCAAAGAAAATTGATCATTACCCGAGCAATAGCTGCCAAAGGACTAATCATTTCACCAATATTTAATGCAATACATAAGGATACCAAGCGGTGGGACGTGCGAGCTATCTGAAGAGGAATTGTAATTCAATCGACACAAGCCAGCCATAAAGGTGAATTAAATTTACATCTTATCAATCTCAAAAGAATGAACCCATGTCTAACCAAAGGTCTATAAATTCAGCCAGTATCACTTTTCTCCCACAATCAATTGCATCCAACATGGCGAGCTCCCAAAGTGATGGAAATTTTACAAATGACTACATTATTTTGGAGGAAATTGAGTGTAGCCCGTTGTTCAAACACACTTCTGATCAGCTAAAAGAGGTTTTTGTGGTGCAGAGCGAAGTGTAGGAAGAAGTGCTCTGAAGTATTATGGGCGAGGCATTTTTGAGCCAAGCTCATGTGCATAATACCACTATGCTGGAACAATTCATTTACACAATTGTCAGGACTTATGGTTGTCGAGACTAGGGCGTGAGAGCACTGGAGCGCCTGGTGAAACCTAAATTCCATCATCGCATGAAGGTGGTGATCAATGGACTTAGCTATTATCCTTGAACTAGATTAGTAGTTGATGCCATCTGCATTGCATCTGCTATCCAAGACGAGACTCTAGAGGAGGTTGTGGCTCTACTGCGCACGGGGGTGGTGAGGAATGATATGGGTCTGTTCATGCAATTCCTCCAAGCTCATGAAAATCTATTGTCACCGGCTCAAATTGAACATCTGCAGGTTGTTATTGAGAGCATTTGTGTCCTGATGTTTGCTTTGTGCACCTAAAATGTTTTTCTTTGCCCCTTTTTTTGTGTCCGCCAACTTGGGTTTTTGTAATTGAACCAAGCGATTATGGCTATGCCAATATAATGTAAAAACATTTATATATGAATAAAATATATCTTTTTGGTGTTATCTATGATTTTACATGTATGGCTCGCTTGTTTCTATTCATATTATGCTTGGAAAATACTGTTTTCCTTCTATATAATATCTTAATTAAGTAACTAGACTGGTAATAATTTGGATTAATCAATATAATTCTTCATAGGCGGTAAAACTAATGGTTCACATAACTTAACAAAACCCCGCCCAGGTTCAAAATGACTTCGAGAATACCGCTCAAGGTATAACTTGTGGGTGAAGCTTCCAAACTTTGACTCATGGCTCAACCGGTTTCGTACATACACTTTGGGAGAAAAAAAGGAAGTTTGGATGTGACAAGAAAACACCACCCAATGAAGGACAAGGTAGGCGGTAAAATGGGAGGTTTGACGAACTTAGCAAAACACCACCCAAGTTCAAAATGGATGACAAAAGACTGCTCAAAAACTAGATTAGGTATAGAACGTAGGTAAAGAAAGATAACATCCCAAATAAAAGTTAATGAAAAATTTTGTGAATAAACACACACACACAAATATATATATATATTCGTCATATGAATATATTCAAATGAGTTAACAATCAAACAATAATAATATATTAAATTTATACATATATATATAAATACATATTAACACACTCCTCTATATAAGCGTTAATGCTTATGTGTGTGTGTGTATATATATTTATATGCATATATCCAATCCCATATATATATTCATATTGTGCAAAGCAATGAAGCCATGTAATCAATTCGATAATTATCAAATCAACAAGTATATAAACATGCATATATATATGTTATATATATATATATATATATATATATATATATATATATATATATATATATATATATATATATATATATATATATATATATATATATGGTATACACATGTTTATATGTTTCCTCAAACGTACCAAATACATTCATACCAATATATATGTATTTATATGTATCATGTTTATCTTGCTTATCTAACTCAACATACACACATGGTATGTGTTATCTATAAGATTATACATTGTATATATATACTATATATATAATATAATATATATCCATATATATTATATTATGTACATATGTATATTTATTTACAAACATATATAATATAAATTAGCTTCGCCAAAGCATCATTTGATAATCGAATGCATACATCCAAATTATCATTCCCATTGAACAATATGCAAGTATATATATATATACACTTCTATAATAAGCATTTAATGCTTACATATGTATGTATCTATAAATATACATACAAACATATATAATTTCAATGGCAATATGATAATCAAATGATCCATTTGATATTTGAATGACCATGACCTATGTGACAATAGCATCATATCAATCGTTATATACATATATGCATATCCATACATATGTCGTCGTACTCGTATGGACATCCCATTATATCCATCGTACACATATACTGACATATGCATACATATGTATGTATGCATATATCCAAACACTCATTCAACCACACAAACAAGCACAATAACATGAGGAAGGACTCACAAGTTCAAATAAATAACACCATCCAAGCATGCATTCAGTAGTAAACAAGACCCTTTCTAATGTAAACACATTACGCTAAGGATGACTTACCTACTTCCCACATGATAACCTGACTCAATTATTCTACTGTGGTGTGTATAAGCTCGGATAGGTTATGATACTGGTTGCCCAACCAAGACCCTCTCTTGAGTGACACTTCCCCTCTACCCGGAGGAATTGAACATATACTTGCAATCACTAACACTTGCACACGACAAACAACTGTTCACAAAATATGCAACATACATAATACATATCCAAAGTTAGAATATTAATGTAATATTCTTCCAACCACATAAATGAATTCCTTCATATAACATTAAATGAGATGGAATTCATTCATAAAGCAGTGATAACAAAGTGCACAGACAATTTATTCATCCACTGAATTCATATTTTACCCTACATAGTAATATTAAATAGTAATTACACAATTTGGGGTGTAACACTCCCAATATTTGATATGGATTGTATTAATTATTTTCCTCATGTGTGAGGTTAAGTCTCAAAGGAGTTGAGTGAAAGATAATAATAAAAAAGATGTTAGAGGAAGGGGTGCAAATTAATGATGGTAATGGTACTTTCAACGAGAGAGATCATGACAAGTGGTTGATGATGGGACATCAAGGTGTTGAATTTTATGAAGAAAGGTGATAGCCCTTCAATATTTTTACTATTGATCAGTTTTCTATCTATTTCAAGTCCATATCTTATAGTAGTAGGGACACTAACATTATTTATTGTGGGATTGGAAAGAACATAATAGAGAGGAAGAAGATGGGGGTACACAAAAATAATTGAGCCACAATCCTGTGAAGCATTGATGCAGAATATCAAGCTATGGGAATTATTAAAAAAAGGGGTTGCTCCCCTTTCTTTAAGTCCACGAAAGGGAATAATGACAAACTGACCTCCAAATTTTTCAATTCCTGGGAGCAATGGGTCGTGACTATCGAGGGAGTGAGATTCTAGGTCATGAAAGAATTAATTGCTAAAGCAACCAATCTGCAGTGTGATGATTTGAGAATCCAAAAGAGTAGCAACGACAACTATGACAAATTTATTGACACTTTCTTCAATAAGGGGGAAAGGGTGGTGAAATTACAGAATGGATACAACAGAGAAAAATTACCATCACCATGGGCCCTGGTAAGTCTCCACATTATGAAATATTTCTTTGGAAGGGAGATTCCAAATAATTCACGATTATCACTTTCCTATTTTAAACCATATTAAGCATGGTCATAGGATAAATCTTCCTTTTGATTTGATGTCCTCCCTTGAGAAGTGTATTATGAATGGGGCTTATCCCTCTCTACACCAAGGCTTAATAATATCCCTTTATAAATTTAGCCTCTTGGTAGCTCATAAAAAAAACCATGTTCTTAGGAAAAGCAATGTGAAGATTCAAGGAGTTGAGCCCCCTCCTACCTTTGTAAATATTTCTAAAGGGAGCACTAGCTTGATTACCAAATATGGGGGGGAAGAAGGGCACTAAAAGTAAGGAGGGGTCTTTTTCGCCTCATGATAACTCTAGCCTTTCTCTGTTGGAGGATCTTCTTATCATTACTTTGGATAAGAGGAAAGGATCTATAAAAATTGGTGGCAAAAGCTCTCCAATTTCTCTGCCAAAATATGTAAGGACATGAGAGTTTGGATAACATGGGTGTTACCCCTATCAAAATGAAAGCCCCCTTTCTATCAAAACTAGAAAAATAAAGAAGAAGAAAATTAGCTCTGCTAAGGAAGAGTGGGGACCTATCAATATTTTTGATGTTGAAGGTGAGTTGAGAGCTATTGAGAACCTGGTGAAGAATAGATTGATTTATTTTGGAGGTCAAAGCTCCACTAGGTTATCCAAAGTCCCTACTATGGGTATTTTGTTGGTTACTAAAGGTAAAAAAATTACATTTCGAATAAGGAAGAGGAAGCCCATGAGGATGAGGAGTTCCTCCTTCATTCTAAGGATATTTTTGAGGATGACAACCCTAGTGAGGACTAGAAGGATTATTTGTAGATTGAGGGTGAGGAGGGGCAATATGAGGATGTAGAGGAGGAGAAAAGTGATGATGATGAGAAGTTGTATGAGGAAGAGAAAGATGAATATGAAAGGGATGACACTAAAGACGAAGGTGAAGAAGAGGATGAATAAGATGGAAACCTAAATGAAGATGAAGAGTTAACCTCTATTTCTTTGGACAAGCAAAAAGAGGTTGAGAAGGATGATATAGATGAGAGAATTGAGTGTGAGGACTTTCTCATATTTTTTAGGACACAGTTAGAGGCTATGCAGATGAAAGTGAAGGAAACGGGGAGTAAGATAAACACTGGCAATTACTATGATAAAATGAAGAGAATAGAATCAACCTCCGAAATCTTATTTTTTTCATCAAGGGAATTATGTGAAGGTTGTAATGGGGACTATGATGGGTAAATCCAAATTAAAAAAATAAAGGAAGAAACAAGGAAAGGACAAAGACCCTCAATTGGTTAAAGCCAATAATAAGAAGGGGAAAAAGGTTTAGATCAAAGAGGACTGGGAGGAGTCATTAGAGGCTCTGATGGATAACTAGAACCTGATTAAATATTTTTTCTGGATCTTGACTGTTATTTCCTTGTTGTTGCTTGTGGTGTTATTTTATGTTTTGCTAGTTATCTATTTTTTTGTTGTGTTGTTATCTGGCAGGCCTACATGCTTAGTTGTTCTCTTAGTGGCCTTTGTTCCTTTTCTCTAGTTTTTTCTTCTTGTTTAAGTTGTTGATATTATGAACTTTGGGATTAGGTCCCTTTCCCTGCTTATTTAATAAAAAAAAATACCTACAAAATTCACTATCAAAACCTCTGTCTCAAGCACCATAACAATACCTACAAAATTCACCTTATACTTAGTTAGCAAGGTTGAGACACCTTTCCTAACACTACATACTTTGAAAACCATGATCATTTTAGGATTCACATTCACCTCAAAGTGGGGGAAACATGTAATGGTGAATTTTACACAACCATCATTTCCCATTTAGTTTTGTGCTCATCTTGAGATAATTTATTGATACATTTACAGATTGGCTAATGACATGTTCTTTTGCAAAGTCGAGATCTTTTCCCCCATGTTGTTATGCTCTCATTTACATGCATTCCCATATCATTTATCCATACCTTATCCATTGTATTCATGTATTATACCTATGTGTGCACTTATTCCTAGACATTTCATTCTCACCTTGATTCTACCATCTTTTTGTCTTGATAAATGAAAGATAGTTGTCTACTGTTTTGATCATATTTTGAACCATAACTCAACATTGCTAATTTATATGTGCTTGAAGAAGAATAATGAGATATGAGTTGGGTTGTCCTTAGAATTTGACACCTTAACTATTCACTCACAAAGTTGACTCTACACCTATGAATTTGACCTTTAACATTTTAAAATTTAAATTCAAGTTTTGGATGACTCTTACCAATTCCTTTCTTGTCTATAGCTAAATATACACATTCAAATAATTTATTGATATATACTTATGTTTAAAAGCATTTAATTAGATTAATTTGAGTATCATTGCATTTAGGGAAGGAAAAAATTTAAATGAATATTTATTTGCACATTCATCTTAAGAGCATATGCATGGTTGAAGAGTGATGCCCTCAATCTTTAACTTAAGTTTTTTGATAGTTTACTGAGGAGAACATGTTCCCTTATGATACAACGACAATCTTCTTAAGACAAGTAGTTTTAAAATACCACCATTCTTTAGATATTAGAAAAGGAAGATTAAGTAGGGACAAACAAGGTGAAATAAAAAGTTTAATTGTGCGTATTTCCTAACCATTTCCACATATAATAGACATTGTTATGAGCACATATCCAACATTGATCCATAGATTCAATCCTCTGTAGTGCAAATATAATATTTTGATTCTAATGTGGGTTACAAACTATCATTATTCATTCTTGCTCCTAAGGCACTGCAAATTCTAGAATCTTCATACAAGTCATTTATTCTTCATGCATAGAGCTAAGTGCAATTTTTATTTGTATTTATTTCATTACTTAAAAAATTTAATTTCAAATTACATTAGACCACATATATTATTATTAAACTAGTCTAGGTTAATTATGCATATATGTATGCATCTTATTAATTTAACCTGAAATTTTTATTTTCCTTTACAATATTGAACTACTGTATTATAGATTAAAAGTTAAAAGTATGTACAAAACATGTAGAAAAAACATGAATGCTACATTTTTTACCTCTATAATAATTAAGTTGAATGCATTCCTTAGATGATAAAAGAGTGAGTGAAAGTATGAAATCATCAATGTTTTTTATCTTATAATAGGCATGCAGAATTTTAATTTGAGTCAAATATTTGTTGCTTTTTTCTTTTCTCGTTGAATAATTGAAACACTTTTTCTAGTGTGAGGGAAGCTTCTAACCACTCTATTGTCAATTAAAATGTTTTGTGTCAAATATTTGTTGCTTATTTATTTTCTAATTAAACAATTAAAATACTTTGTCTAGTATGAGGGAAACTTCTAACCATTCTATTGTTATTTAAAATATTTTGTCTAGTGTTAGGGAAGTTTTTAATCACTTTATTGCCATTGATCTTTAAATTGGAGTTATTTGAATAGGCGTTCACTAAAGAAACTCATAATGGACATGTACAACTAACCAATAATACTTCCCAAGTTTTTCCCATATGTACAACTAACCAATAATGCTTCACAAGTTTTTCCAATAAATTTGATTTTCTATTTACAAAATTGCAATGAAAATCACCTAGCTAATTTATGTTGCATCATTTAGTAAAAAAGATTGACTATACAAATTTTAGAAAAGCAAAGTAAATAGTCATTATTATGAGAACTATTCCCCCAATGATTCCAACAAAAACATGGGTCGTGGTACAATTGATTTTGGTTAAAGATCAAAAATAGATTGTAGATGTTTTTAACTCCTACTTTATCACTTATGAAATAGTTCAATTCATGATGAGTGGATATCAAAACTTGCAAAAAAAAAAAGCCCCTAAAAGACTTACTACTTTTATAGTGGTTACATAACCTATTTTGTTCCACAATAAAACTAATCTATACATTTTAGATTATAAACTAAAACTATAAAGAAAATGTTGAGTTATCGTACAAGATGTTAAACCAAAATTATATTGAAGTAAAAAGCAATATTCTCTACAAAGATAAGGAACTATATTTTAAAGATTTGTTTTAACTTATAACCAAATTAAATCTTATAAAATCTTATAGAATAGTTTTAACCTGTAACCAAATTCAATCCTATAAAATAACTTTGATGACAAGAAAACTACAAGAGGAGGTTGTATATTACAAGGCAGGCATTGAACAAGTTGTCTTGCATGATTTTGTTATCTCTCAATATTTCTAAAGCTTGCATACAAATAGATATCATGTTTGTTAAATAATAATTTAAGGGCTTAGCTTGGTGAGGAAAGGAAACTTCCAAAAGGCATTAATGATTTTCACCTTATCTATTCCTTAAAAATAAAGGAGAGCAAAATCACTAGATGTGTCCTTTGATCAGTGTCTCTTCCTATGTTGTTTTGCCCTTCTGCCCTTTATTTTTACTCTGGAAGGCATCAAACCCCCATGGAGCTTTTGCAAACAGTCATAGCACAAATGCAACACCACAACACCTTCAAGGAATCATGAAATTGGACTGAGAATAAGCATGAAACAGAAACAAATGTAGACACAAAATAGAAAGAAGTTTTAGCAATAAGAGATCATTTTAAAGCCCAAATGAATTGTTCAAATCTTTTATAAAGGTAAAAGATAAGTTTCTAAAGCCTTCTCAACAAATCCACTTTGTGCCTATCCTGCAATCATTGCATTCCATGAGTGAAATCTCTTTGAGGTTGTGTCAAACGGTTTACATGCCCTATCTATGCTTCCACATTTACCATACATTTCTCCCTGATGAATTCCAAATACAACATTTGACAAAATTCCTCTTTGCATTATGCTTTGGTGGATGTCTGTACCCTGAAGTTAAAAAGCCTGACAAACACACAATTCCCTGCAACAGTGCTTCAGATAGACAAAAAAATCTTATTCACAATGAGCCTGGGGTAAAATCCTTTCCCAAAAGGCTAAACCTCCATAGCCCCCCACAGTACCAAATTCACAGCCTCCATTAACAACATGCCTTTTTGTCATGCCGACTACTGCTCTCCTGCAATCACATTACTCTGGACTGATGAAGGGGATTTGTATGACTGATTTTCCTAACAATCAGTCCTTTGCTTCTAATTACTCTGGAACTCCCGCTAACAATTCTTCTTCGGTGAAAGGGACAAATATGAAGGTTATTAAGTTCAATTCCTCCTCACAGTACTTCTCTGATTAATGAGACGAGGATAAAGGTTGTCAAAGCTCAATTCCAATATGCAGCTGGTAATGCCAGATAAGCATTCCAGGGATTGAGAGACATGTGCTACATGTATAGGATATAATATATTCTTTGTGGGTTAGGTATTTGATAACTAGAATTAGTCAAGGGACTTGGCCAGTTTTAATTTGGGTGATTAGTTTACATGTAATTAGAGATGAGCCCAGCTGACCACCCATATATAAGAGCACATGGAAGTCCGGTGCTACTTGGCTTCTAAAATTGTTGGTAGGTGATTTTATCCTATGAAGTTAAAGCATAGTCGTCTTGGCTCAGGACCCATAAAAACAAGTCACACATTTGCGTCAATTGTAGGGTGTGCTTGGTTGTTTTAGTCCGGTGCTACTTGGCTTCTAAAATTGTTGGTAGGTGATTTTATCCTATGAAGTTAAAGCATAGTCGTCTTGGCTCAGGACCCATAAAAACAAGTCACACATTTCTGTCAATTGTAGGGTGTGCTTGGTTGTTTTAAACATTTAGTTAATAGAATCAGTTAGAGGTGTAATGTGATTGTTTGTTGTTGTATAATATTATTATTATAATCTAATGTAGCTAAAATAAAATAAAATTTAACATGATATATATATATATATATATTAAAATCTCTATCTTACTATTTAATGTAGATGGGTAGATTTTATTGAAATATTAATTATAGATAGATAAATATAAATTTTGCATTGAGTGTACTCACAATTATTTAATAAGCTTTGAAAATCTTAAATGAAATATGGAAAATACTACCTCTAAGTCAACAATGTAATTTTATTATGATGTATGTAATAGTGTTCATGTCATTGAAGTCATTAATAGGTTTGAAATTTGATTCAATGAATTAAATGCATGGCATTGCACATAATTTAGGGAAGAAAAAAAAGTCTTGATTTTTGCATGACTATTCACAACATGAATAGGTAGAAAGAAAGATAAAAGATATTTTAACAATTTTAAAAATAGACAATTAAATATAGACTATACAGAATTGTTGGTCAAATTTTTAATTCTAGATGTTCATTGGTTGGACTATCACTATCAATTAAAAAAATTACATGCAATGGATGCATTACTCTTTGACAAAATTAATAATTTGAGGTAATTAAAAATTCACAAATCAATTGAAAGAAAATATGGAAAAACAAGGATATTCAAGAGTTTGTATCCTAAGTTAAAGAATTATGATATAAATGGCTAGCCGCATTAAAAAGTTATCATGTTCTTCTTATTGATTAGGTTGAGATTTTTTTCGTGTTAAATGTTTTTTTAGCATCTAAAAAGATAGAAATCGATTAAAAAATTAATTTTAATATTTTTTCATCAAAGAAAAATCCAACAAATTAAAAAATAGAAATTGTTTTTTCCTTAACATGATCTACAAAACAAGATTAATAGAAAATTGATAACATGCAAATATAAGTCTTCATCCATCAGGCAAGGATAAAAATGATTCCAACAACAATGCTCAACATCTTTGAATTTGATCATCCACCTCACTTTATGTTTATCGTTGCTAAGTTTAAAATTCAAACATAAAAGAGGGAAATTTCGTTACAAGTTATGTTAAGGACAATCCTAACGAGAGAAAAGAAAGGATAATTGACGTATTATGAATAATAGCCAACTTTTTTTTCCCCGAAAAATAATTGATAATATCAAATTAATTGAAAAGATATTACATATTGTAGAAGCTAGAAAAGCTTTGCAAGGACAAAAAAGTCAAGAAAAAAAATAGAGAAAATACAAAGTAAAGTGTTGCCAGTAAAGAGGAGCAGCAAACAACAAATCCCAAGAAAAAACATGAGCAAAGAAGGACCAAAGAGCCAGACACCATAGAAAACAAACCACACACCATAAATGGTAAAAAGGACCTCACCGTTGCATTCAGGAGGTCGAACAAATGAATTTTTGGTACACATTTTGGAGGAAAAAGGACCTCACCATTGCACTCAGGATGTCCAATAGATGAATTTTGATATAAGATTTATTGATTTTTGGTTATAGGAGCTTCTAAGGAAAACAAAAATATTGGGAGGTTGTATGGCCCCCCAAAAGCCATACCGTATGGATTTTTTTGAAAAAAAATTAAAAATATATATAAATTACAACGCATGGTGCTTTATTAAAATCCCTCAATGCTTTATATTAAGTGCTTCACCCTTGGAGCAGAGCATCACTTGGGGCGATGCTACAATAGGTAGTGCTTTGAGCACCTACCAAATCTGTAACTACTGCAAGCCCTTGCACTTGCACTTAGGTCACATCAGTGACCAACTACCACACTTTAGCCCTTGAGGGCCTTTGATAGCCCCTACGTAAGTCACATCATGATCGGGGTCTTTGTACTCAAACTTCATAGGCTCCCTTAGTGCTCACTGCGATCACATAAGTGGCCAAGGGCCTAAGCCTCTAGCCCCCAACACCAAGTGGTAGGTCACCCATGTGACTAGGGGCCAAACCTTTTTTAGCCCCCAGATGTGCCTTATAGTGATCTGGGGGATATTTTCACTGGAAATTGAAATGTCTCCAATACTCCAAATTCAACACCATCAGAAAGAGCTCAATGTCTTGATTCCAGCGCAACTTGAACGAGGAAAAAAGGAGTCCGTTTGCACAAGTTATGGCCAGTCAAACCTTGGGTCAAACTGCCATCAGGGGTCATCCAAAAAGCGAAAAAAATGATCATCTCAGAAATCGACAAAAGCGACATCAAGTCTAAGAGCTCGTTGAGATGATTCCCACAATGTTCATTTCATTGAAATCCGACATCGTATGCGCGAGTTATTGGCGGTCAAAGTTTTGGGTGACTTTGAAGGTTGACTATACGGATGCTGACCTCAGCCGTCAGTCTGTATCGTACGGAACAAAAGTGAACGAATTTTGGCGTGACACGTGGCTGCTGTGTCATTAGTACGGACCAATCATATTGTGACATGTGTCCATCCGTGCACACATCATCATCTAAGTCAGCAAGTGACGTGGCAGGTACAGTAAGCAGTCAACGATGACGTGGACGAATGAGAGTTCGATATGTGGCACGGTGAGTCAGCATGACATGGAATCTGGTTGGTGTTCTCCAGCGAATCAAATTTTGACATGTGTCCTTCAATGATTGAATGATGAAGTGCCACGTGGCAGCGCTTTAATCTCCTTGGTTTGGGTCATTTTGAAAACAGTTTTATTTATTTAAGGTATAGCATGAGATTCGAACCCATGGACCTGTCTTGCACAAATATAGTCTCCTACAGACATGCCAAAAAATCAGCTTTACGTATATTTGGCCGTCGGTTTATTTTGATAATAAACAATCTTGGATTTATTGTTTAGAAAAAGACAATGGAAAATCCCTTATAGAAAAGGGCGGGTGGTTCGAACACCCGACCTCCCACATTCCATTTAGGGTTCCTTACCAATGCTCCACTCATTATTTTCGGAATAATTTTTGGGAATAATTATTATTGTTAAAGGTTTAAGATGAGCCTAGAAAATAGGGCTCGAGCCATCCCTATTATTAAGGAGTTTTAAAATCATAAACTAAAACAAACTCTCCCGAAATGTTTAGGGATTATCATAGGGGGCTCGATTTAATGAGAGCCATATATTCAAGATAATTTAAAAGGGCTAAAATACTAGCAATTGCACCTTGGTGTGCAATGGGTACGCCGAAGAGGTGTGGAAGGTCAATAGGGAAAAATTGGCCTCTTTTTACATACGTTTTGCAATACATGAGGTAAATTGGTAGATCATTTAGCAAACGATGTTGTTTGTGTAACAAAGGTCTTAATGGAGAAGTGATAGCTCCAAATCAACTATGCACCCTCTAATAGGGATCTGAACATGATAAAAACAAAACCTTTGAAAGAGGAAAATAATCACGCTCCATTACCAATAGTCTCATGTTATGTTTAAAATAGAGAGAGGGAGAGATAGGGATAGAAGGAGGGAGAGATAGAGGGGGAAGAGCGAGATAGAGAGCGAGGGGTAAGAAGATAGAGAAAAAAATAAAGCGAGACATAAAAAATAAAGAGAGAGGACTTGAGAAAGAGGGATACACAAAGAGGGAAGAGGGAGATAGAGAGACACACACACACATAGAGAGAGAGAGAGAGATAGAGAGACTAGGAGATAGAGGGAGAGAGATAAGAGCTATCTAAAAAGGGAAATAGATATTGAGAGAAGCAAGATTAATAGTTAAAATTGCATCTATAACATCTAAAAAAAGCATATTTCATTATGTCGTGATAGATGTCATAACCTACTATAGAGGTACTATTTTCAGACAATTAAGGAGAAGGTAGGAAAAGGTCTTTGAGATTGAATTTGTACATGTCTATAGCAATTTCTAGAAAGTCTCCAAGGATATTTTAACAAATCAATTTTGTGCATATTCTATGATCGTAGAAAGTCATGACAATGCATCTTTAGGGAATTCTACTAAACAATTTTTTCCCACATAATTTGATCACTTTGAGTTTTAGGCTCCAAATACCACCCATTAGATTCAAGTTGACAATCTAGACTATTTCATTTGTCTCCAAGTAGTGTAGGTTGCATGTTATAAAGCATAATTACTTCTTACCCAAAAAATGATGGGTGGAGTTCTTTCTAGTCGAGGCATTGATAAGAACCTTAGTCTAGGGTGATATGTAGGTATAATGTCCATACCATATAACATAGAATTAATTTTCCCAAATAATTTTCAGTGATAAGCTATGTTGTCTTGTGCATTTTAACTTGATAGTACTAATACAATTTTGTGATGGTGGAAATGTGCCCTTCTCCTATAATGAGATGAAATGATGATTTTTAGTATGCCAAATTCTAGTTCACTAGTTTCTTGATGCATATGTATTGAAAATTTTATTATCTATCGAGATTAGAAACTACTTATATCAAAGCAACTCTTAGGATAGTAGTGGCCATTAAAGTAAATCCAACTTGTTCTTTGTGAAGAAAAGATGTCTCTTTACTACAAATGTTGCATTTTATAAAGAAAAGTAGGAGAGAGGGGGAAAGAGAGAGAAAAAGAGTGATAGAAGAGACAGAGATATAGAAAGAAAAGTAAACAAAAATATAAATTATAAGGAGAGGGGGAAATAGACAAGGAGACACAAAGATACATTTATAGAGAGAGGAATAGAGAGAAATAGGAAATGGGAGAAAAATAAGAGATATAAAATTAAGAGAGGGAGAGATATAGGTAGAGGAGGGAGAGAGACAGAAGAGGAGGGAGAGAGAGAATGGGGAAGAGAGATAAGTAGATCAAGGAGAGAGAGAAGAGGGGGAGAGAGGGAGAGAGATAGGTAGAGGGAGAGCGAAGGGGGAATAGAGGGAGAGACAGTTCAATATATAGAGAGGGAGAGGGAGAGGGAAAGAGAGGGAGAGATAAAGATAAAGGGTGATATAAAGAGACATAGAGGGATAGGGGAAAAGATAGAGAGATAGGGAGAGAGATAAAGAGATAGGGAGATAAAGGTAGATAAAAATAAGGATATAAAGAGATACAAAGAGGAGTGAGAGGGAAGGAATGATATAGATAGAGGGAGATAGTGAGAGATAGTGAGGGATAGGGAGAGAGATAAAGAGATAGGGAGATAGAGGTAGAAAAATATGGATAGAAAATAATAGAGAGAGGAGCGAGAGGGAGATAGAGAGAGAAAGAGAGATAGAGATACATATCAAGAGAGATGGAGTTAATAAGAGAGAGAGGTAGAGATAATGAGATAAAAATATAGAGGGGAGGGAGAGATAGGGAGATAGAGATAGACGGGGCAAGAGAGAGAGAAAGGTGACAAAGACAAGTAATAGAGAGAGAGGGAGAGAGATAGAGAGGGGGAAAGATAGACAAATAGAGATAGAGATAAAGATAGAGATAGTGTGGGAGAAACAAAGTGAGTGTGTGTATATAAGGGAGGGAGATATGGAGAGATAGATAGAAAAATGATGCTAAGGAGAAAAAATAGATAGAGTTTGGAGGAAAAACGGTGGAAGAAAATGGTGAACAAAAATGAATGGAGGTGAAATGCCCTATTTCTCTCTCCTAACCATCTACAAACTTGGGTCTCATCAATATCAAATTATAAATATTATCATGTATATACAATTTTGTAATACCATGAATATGTAACTATATATGCAGAGAGAGAGACCAAGAGGTAGAGGGAGAGCGATAAGAGAGATAAAAAGGGAAATAGAAATTGATAGGAGTGAGATTAATATTTAAAATAGCATTTATAAAGTCTAAAAAAATCATCTATGTTTATTATGTTGTGGTAGATGACACAACCTACTATAGAGGTCCTATTTTCACACAATTAAGGAGAAGGTAGGCAAAGGTATTTGATATTGAATTTGTACATGTCTTGCATTTTCTAGAAAGTTTCCAAGGACTTTTTAACAGATCCATTTTGTGCATATTCTATGATTGTAGAAATCAATGACAACACATATTTAGGGAGTTCTACTAAACAAAATTTTCCCACATAATTTGATCACTTTGAGTTTAGGCTCCAAGTGCCACCCATTAGATTCAAGTTGATAATCTAGACTATGTGATTTATCTCCAAGTAGTGTAGGTTGCATGTTATAAAGCTTCATTACTTCTTACCCAAAAAGTAAAAGGTGAAGTTCTTTCTAGTCGATGCGTTGATAAGGACCTTAGTGCAAGGTGATATGTAGGTATGATGGATAATATATAACATAGAATTAATTTTCCCAAATAATTTTGAGTGTAAGCTATGTTGCCTTGTACATTTTAACTTGATACTAATATAGTTTTGTGATGGTAGAAATGGGCCCTTCTTTTGTAATGAGATGAATTGTTGATGATATTTAGTATGCTAAATTCTAGTTCATTAGTTTCTTGACACATATGTATTGAAAGATTTATTATCTATCAAGATTAAAAATTACTTATATCAAAGCAACTCTTAGGAAAGCAGTGGCCATGAAAGTATATCTGAATTGTTCTTTTGAAGAAAAGATGTCTCTTTACTATAAATGTTGCATTTTATAAAGAAAAGTAGGAGAGAGGGGGAAAGAGATAAAGAAACAAAGAGTGATAGAATAGACAAAGAGATATATAAAGAAAAGTAAACAAAAATAGAAATAAGGAGAGAGGGAAATAGATAGGGATACACAAAGATACATTTATAGAGAGAGATAGGAGATGGGAGAAAAATAAGAGATGTAAAATTAAGAGAGGGAGAGATATAGGTAGAGGAGGGAGAGACAGAGAGAGAAGAGGGAGAGAGAGAGAATAGGGGGGAGAGAGATAGGTAGATCAATGAGGGATAGGGATACACAAAGATACATTTATAGAGAGAGATAGGAGATGGAAGAAAAATAAGAGATGTAAAATTAAGAGAGGGAGAGATATAGGTAGAGGAGGGAGAGATAGAGAGAGAAGAGGGAGAGAGAGAATAGGGGGGAGAGAGATAGGTAGATAGTGAGGGATAGGGAGATATAGGTAGAAAAATATGGATAGAAAAAGAAAGAGATAGGAGCAAGAGGGAGATAGAGAGAGAAATAGAGAGATAAAGGTACATATTAGGAGATATGGAGTGAATAAGAGAGAGAGGTAGAGATGATGAGATACAGATATAGAGGGGGAGGGAGAGATAGGGAGATAGAGATAGAAGGGGAAAGAGAGAGAGAAAGGTGACAAAGACAAACTATAATAGAGAGAGGGAGATATAGAGAGGGGGAAGATAGAGATAGAGATAGAGATAGATAGAGATAGAGATAGAGATAGAGATAGAGATAGAGATAGAGATAGGGATAGGGAGGGAGAAACAAAGAGTGTGTGTGTATATAAGGGAGGGAGAGATAGGGAGATATGAATATGCAACTATAATGTAATATAAATTGTGATTTTATTTGTAAATATACAAATGTTATTCTTTTCTCTCTAACAACAATCAATCAAACCTCATTGTGTGAGTTTCTCAAATGACATGTGTATGTGCCATTTACAATATAAACACGATTGTTATTTGTTTTACTTCTTCATATATAAATTATAAGAGTTTATTTCTAACTAAAACCAGATAGATTGAAATAAAATTAGATTAAAAAATATTTACAAATTCACAAATCTATTAGCTATCTTACTAGACAAAGAAAGTAACATTAGAAATATCTAATTATAAATGATACAAAATCTACATGCACTTCTATAAAATTATATACCTTGAAGCTGTAATGTATATTTTGGAATATGCAATTAATCACAAATGGTTGACCTAACATTGGAAAGAGATAATACAACTAATCTAAACAAAAATTCTTTACAAAATGACAAGTGTAATTGTAATACCCCTCTCTCATTTCTTGCTAGTCAAGCATTTTTCCATTTGTTATAAGCATTACTCACCTTTTGTTTTCTTCCCACCCCCCTTCACCTCCTCCACCTTTTCATTTCATACATATGCATGTTTGGTGAAAACAATTTAATGAAACATGCATATTATCATAAAATAGGTTTGTATATAAGCAATGATATCCATTGTAATTTATGCATCTAATTTTATGAAGCCAAAAAAATGGTCTAGATTCCCAAATACTCAAAATAAAAGTTCTAGAAACTGAAAAATAAAACCTTGTCCCTTTTTTGATTATTGAAGGTTTGACATTGTGCACATTATTATAGTGTAAGCCCATTTTTTAGATCGTTTCATTGTACATCACCAATAATCTCCACAAGAACATTGTCCCTGTTTAAAATGATGAAAATGGTTTGCATCTCTCACAATAATTTCTTTTGCAACTATCTTGGAGATAAATTTAGTTGCAGTGTGGCAGAGAAATAATTTTTTTCCCCCCTCTTCCACAACATTAAGTAAATGCCTTGAATCTAGAGAATACCCTACCCTTCATCTCCCAAGTCCAATTTCTCCAACTTTGCATAGATCTCCTATGTTTGTGGATATAATATGTCTCGTACATGAAAAACATGTACCATTTTATGGCCTTCAATCCAACTAAACCGAGAATTTTTTTAATTCCTCGATCTTTCATCAATTTCCTTACCATTTGAACCTCACCCCACTTGTCCACTTTTGCATAGATGTTTGAGAAAAGAACATATGTTGCAACATTTTTAGGATCCAAATCAAAAATCAAAAAGCATTGTTGTTGTAAATACTCCTAAGTCTATATTCATATGCGATCTACAAGCACCCAAAAAACACATCCACACAACCACTATAGATCTAACTGGCATCTTATGATAAAGTGTAGAGTGTCTTAAAGATAGTCAACCCGAGCAAGAAGGTCAACCATGCAAACATAATGATCAACTGCAGATGTAATGCATAAGAGTTACTCATGTGATTGAAGTATGTACAGTCCTCATCCACCAAACCTGTATGGCTGCATACATATAGAATACAAGCAAAGCTTATAATGTCAGGATATGTTCTAGAGTGCTTCATTAAATCAATGATTTTGAGAGCATCTTGCAAAATCCATGTTGTGCATATCCTGCAGTCATTGCATTCCATGAGATTGGCATCTCAAACATTTCACTTGCTTTTTTATGCTTCCACATTTTGCATACACGTCCACCAGGGTAGTTGCAACTGCAACATCTGATAAAATTCCTCTATTCTTTATGCTTTTGATGGATGTCCATACCCTGTTCCAATTCTCCTATTTTGGCACAGGCAGGGAGAATGCTCGCAAAAATTATGGAGTCTGGCTTTACACCTGCCAATTGCATTTGCCTGAAAGTTTCTAAAGCTTTTAAAAAAAATCCATTTGGTGCATATCCTGTGATCATTGAATTCCGTGACATAACCTCTCATTAGGCATTATGTCAAACAGTTCACGTGCCTTTTCTATGCTTCCACATTTTGCATGCATGTCTACCAGAGCATTTCGAACTATAATATTTGCAAAAATACTCCTTCCACGATGCTTTGATGTCCATACCCTGTTCCAAAGCTCCCATTTTTGCAAAGGCAGGGAGGAAATTGGAGAAGGTTGTGGAATTAGACTTTACACCTACCAATTTCATTTGCTTGAAATTTTCTAAAGCCTTTTCAACAAATCCATTTTGTATATATTCTGCAATCTTTGCAGTCCATGAGATAACATTTTTTACAGGAATTCTGTCAAACAGTTCATGTGCCTTGTTAATGCTTACACTTTTTGCATGCATGTCTACTAGGGCAGTTTGCCTCGTATGCCAAAGAATTTACTGCATCTTCCCGCTGGTGAGGATTTAATTCGTTCAGTAGTTTAGTCACGTTGCTTGCTCTAAAAACCTTACAGGCAAAGAGTCACTTTTCTCTCTGTTAAGCTTATAGTACTCCAAGAAAACTTTCTTTACACGGTCCACAAGTTCATACTCTATGCCATAGTTCAAAAACTGCAAACACATAATGAAATCACTTCATCTTTCTTTCTGCTATATGAATCAAAGGTAGCAAAATGATCAAAACAAAAAATATGTTCAATTGTGTTCAACTGAAAGGAACTAGTATTCTCACAGGCCTTTGTTATTTCGGCCGTAATCACCTCTCTATCTCTTCGTCTATGTTTTTCAAATCTAAAACTGAAATGCCCATTTTCTTTATAAAATTGCGTGACAAATTCTCTTAAAAAGCAATAGAAGAAACGAGCCGCTTTCCTTATTGAATGTTGTGTTGCGTGTAGCTCTTTATAAAGATGGAAATCGGGAAGGAATATTTATGAGCTGAGCAATGAATATGATAAATGAGTTATGTGGCCGCCTCGTGAAACTAAAATTTCCAATCAATGGAGTGCGCAGATTCAATCGTTGTTGTCTGTTGAAAAGTCTTGCATATAAATACGTGTGACGTTGCGATGCATTACATCGTCTTGCACGTCTATGCAGAATTCTACGCAGCTGATCTCAAAATCCAGTTGACTGACTTCAGGTGTAAACAAGATAAAAAGCGGTGGAAAAAAATTAACGTCCAAGATAAGTTTGATCGTCTCCCAGAAGTATTCAGTCGTCGATTTAATATTTTAGGTTGCTTCATTTCATAGTAGATACGCCTTCGGCATAAATTAAAGAGGATATTTAGGATTATTTTGAATGGGTTTTTCAGATTATTAAGGATTTACATGTTATTTCAAGGGGATTTTGAAATATTTGGAATGTAAATAGGAGATTTGGGTGAGATTTTGGTAAATCATATGGTTTTCTACCATATTTGGTAAATTTGATGTATAAAAGGGGAGTTTAGGAGTGAGTTTTGGGCACTCAGAATTTTCAAGTCCAGGTGGTGAAGTATTGAATCAGAGAAACAGGGAGATTTTTCTAAGGAGATTTTTGAGTCATTTTTGTACATCGGAGTTTTGTCATGCTACCGAAGTGCTAGAAGGAAATGGTCTTGGTGCAATTGTAATTATGTTCTTGGAGATTAATCGGATCGGTCTCACTCTATTGGAGTGGACCCGAAGACGTAGTCATGTTTGTGGCGAACTCTGTTATCAAATCGTTTGCACTTTCTATCTTCTTCTCTCTCAATTCTGTTTTTCACCTTAAAGTTTTTAATGCGTAATTTCAATAATGTATGCATGTATTAAATTTTTGCTAAGTTGTTTTTAATTAAGCATTCAAATATGCAATTTATTCTAGATCCTAATCAGATTATATAGGGTAATTGAGCATTTTTTATGAAATCGGGCATAACTTTAACCTCACTTACTTGTTTCTTATAAATGAAATACCATCATAAAGCGAGTTTTGAGCCCATTCCAGTGGTATAGTCCATTTTTCCAAATTTTTCTCCAAGAATTTTCTATAGGCAATTGAAATTAGATCTTCCTTTTTGCACTTTAAAGGTCATAAGTTCTTGAGCATATAGACTCCATTTTTTGTGAACAAATAGGCATTGGAAAGGTATTTCAATGCTCTACACGAACATGCAATCCATTTTTCTAGAAATTCACCAGGTACATAGATATTTATCTCATATTATTTTTGCTTTTTTAAGTTTTTCTACTCTCAAAGTTGCATTAGGATTTTTTTCTTTTTGTGGGGGTTATATTTATTATTTTCAATATCTATATGCATCATATAACAACTACTTTTTCGTACACATTATTTTGAAAACCTCAACTATCATGGCAGATACCTCTTCAGTTGAATGTCTTACACCACACAACTATCAAATCTAGAAAGCTCATATGACCAAATTTCTCATGTCAAAGGGTTTATGGTCCACTTTGGATGAATTACAACCAACATTGACTCGTTAATTTAAGATAATTCAGCATAGGAACAAGATGGATGAGGATATGAGGCTGATTTCACTGTAGGTTTCAAACAATCACATGCTTCATATTGATTCTTGTGCCTCTCCTAGGGATATGTGGGAGAAGTTCAAAGATATTTTTGGAACCATTAATGAGTTTTGATCTCTACCAATTGAGGCAAAATTGAGATCACTTGTACTTGATTATTTCCCCTCCACTGAAGACTTCTTGCAGAATTTGAAGTCACTCAAATCTCTTTTGGAGGGTTGTGGGAAGAATGAAACTAACAAAGAATATGTTTTATTGATCTTGTCTAAGCTTAGAGGGCCATTTTAGGTCTTCTCTTCTACTTTCTACTCTATTATGGATGTGTTGGGCACTACATTTATCATACCAACATTCAAGGTTTTTGGTGAGCGTTTGACTCATGAAAAGGAAAATTTGACTCAATTTGATTCTCTTTCCAATTCCAAGACCTACATCCAAATGGAAAGACAAGAAAAAAAAATCCCAAGAAATAGACTTCATTAGTTAGTGAGCATTCCTCCAAACCATCTCAAAAGTCATAAAAAAAACCTTAAACCACTCCTTGGAATGATACATCTTCTAAGTTTGGTGAGTCTTCCTCCAAGATGAAGAAGAAATCAAGTGAACCTTATAGTTTTTGTGGTAAGGAGGGACATGCAATCACTATATGTTGGAAGAGAATAGAGGCTTTAAATGAATTCATGCACCAACATAATATCTCAACCCTTAAGTCTTCTTCCTCATGCATAGGTAAAGGTCATGCTCTTTTTGCATGGGCCTTATCTTTTGCAACTCCATATATACTTGATTCCAACGTGACACATCACATGACTCGCTCTTAGGATTCAATCTCATCCCTTTCATATTGCAACACTACTCATATTGCAATATGGAATTCTACACAACTTTAAGTTTTGGACTCAGGTATTATCACACTTTAGGGTGGTTTTCTTCAAGAGGTTCTTATTGTTCTTGATATCTCCACCAACCTTCTTTTGAAGTATTAGATTTACCAATCTAGTACGAGTAGGACAGTCAAGCTTACCCCACATGATGTAGTTGTTTATGACCTTCGTGATCTTAATATTATTGTGGCCATTGAGAGTGTTGATTCTTCCTCTCATTCATACTGATTTGATGGTTTTGAGAGTTCAACCAGTTCAGGTTCATCTTTTATAGCACATGCAAACATTGTGAGTAATCTTTGGCATGAATTTTTTGTTTGTGTCTTAGATATCTCTAGCAGATGAGTACATAGATATTGGAGTTAGGCTCCCTAAGATTTCTTGTATTAATGGTGTTTTTCAAGGAAGTGCTCTTGGAAAACATCACCAAGATTTTTTTTATGAGTAGAGCCATACATGCTAAGGCACCCTTAGAGTTGGTACATATTAACCTCATGTCATTTATGACTACTTCATTTTTTCAGGGTCCAAATATGTGCTCAAATTTATTGATGACTTCTACAATCGTACATGGGTGTACTTTCTCAAGTACAAGAGTGATGTCTTTGATTATTTTAGGATCTTTAAGGCATTCATGAAGAAGCAATATGGTATTTCTATCAAGTGTATATGCACAAACAATAGGGGGAGTGTGCCAATCAAACTTTCAAGGACTTTTTCACTAAGTATGGTCTACAACATTATCTTACAATTCCATACACCCCTCAATAGAATGGTGTTATTGAGTGAAAGAATATAACTTTACGTGAGATGGCCAACTATATGATTTAGTCACAATATATGCATTCTTATTTTTGGGCTAAGACAACAAATCATGCCAATTATATTTAGAATTGTATACCTCACAAGGCATTATGACATATGACTCTTGAGGAGGCTTGGTCCCATTTCAATCCCAATGTATCTTCATTCAAAGTCTTTGGTAGTGAGGCTTGGATATTCATTTATAAATCTCAACAAAAATTAATGGAGAGGAAAAGAAAACCAAAAATATTTTTTGGCTACTGAGAGAATGTTAAGGCATACAAGTTGTTTGATCTTGATTCCAGAGATGTCTTGTTTCAACAGGATGTAAAATTTGATGAGTGCTTTCCTCAGATGGATTCTTCAATACTAACTTCTCCCTCATTACCCACTAATCTCTCTTAATCTCTTGAGGATGAGGATGATGTTCCAGCTATCCCTCCACCTCTATATATTCAACCCTTACCCAAGTGGGCTTGTGATACTATTGATGCAATTATATCTTTGATAGGTGATCCTTCAAGCTCTCATCGTAATCGTGCATAGACATCAGGTATTATTCTCTTGATTCATTCCATTTTGGATGATCCTCAAAAGTTTTTAGAGGTTGTTGGTATTCCTGATTGGGATAATGTTGTGGCAAATGGGTATTCTCCATTGATGAAGAATAATACTCGGGATCTTATTCCTCTTCCTAAGGGAAGAAAGTTAGTTTGGTGCTGTGAACCAAGATCCCTCTAAAACCTACAAAACACAAGAGATAAACACATTATAAGATTGAAATGCAAGTTAGAATCTAAGTTCCCCATGAAATCTATTTGCAAAGCTTAAAATAGGAAAGAAGAGTGAAAAACACAATGAAATAGATTAAATCCTATTAAAACAAGCAAACTCTTGATCCCATGGGGGAATTGGTGCCAATCTGATGTGAAAATTGGCCCTTTCCCAACTCCTATGATGTAGTGTTGAAGATTGATGAAGAGTGATCCACTTTGTTGAAGATTCAAGTATGCTCCATGACGAAAAACCTACATAACCTAGCTATAAACTCAATGATATGGATGAATATTGCTAAAGATTTGAGTATAGTAAGTTTGCTCAAGTTGTGGATGATAAAATGAGGAATGAAGCCTCTTATTTATAGATGAGATTGATGAAGGAATGCCCAAAATAGAGCAATGTGGGACTAAGAATTAGCCAATGGCAAAGTGCCACTTGTCAACTTGTGAGTGGATGGAGGATGTGCAAGTTTTGAGGATTGTGCCAATAAATGCCTATTTTTGAATTTTGAATTTGTTGAAATGACATGCAAGAGGGAAGGAAAAAATGCATTAAATGCCACTTGGCTCAAGGCAAAGGACATGTAAGAGAGAGTAAATGCCTTGTTGGATGTACATGTCAACTTGGATTTTTGAATTCAAACTTGGAGAATATTCCTTAAAGATGCCTGTGCAAGTGGTAAATGTTGGAGGATGGGACATGATAGGAGATTAAATTAATCAAAGTTAATTAATTTAATAAAGGGGGTTAAATGATGTGACCTATTTGACTTAAATTTGTGGATTTATTTAAATCAAATATGAGAAGAATATGATAAAAGTATTAATTAAATAAGGACTTTTGATTTATTTAATTAAAAGAGATGATGTTAGATTAAACCAAATAAAGTTTTAATTTATTTAATTTAATAGATAGACTTTAGAGATTTAATAAAATAAAATAAATTATTTAATTAAACAGGGATAATTAAATCAGACTGATTAATTTAATTAACAAGAAAGGATGACCTAATTAGGTAGATGATTTATTTAATTAAGGGAGAGAAATTGATGAATTTAATCAAATAAGGGAATTTGATTAAATGGTTAGACCGAGGGATAATTTAGGGTGAAATGGTATTAGTGGTCGGGATCAGATGCGTAATGTCAATTGGTATATTTTCCATGTCTACAGGTGCAAGTGGGTGTACTGTACGATATATGTTGTAGATGGCTCCATTGATAAGTTTAAATCTCCTCTTGTTACAAAGGGGTTTTTGTCAGGTTGAAGGCATTGAATATTCTAAGACCTTTGCCCCTATTGCCAAGATGAATTGTATTCACCTTGTACTTTCACTTGTACCTTCACAGGGATGGAAAATATACCTGATGGATGTGAAGAGTGCTTTCCTTCATGATGATCTTCATGAGGAGATTTATATGGAGCAACCACATGATTTTATTGAGGAATATTTGTTGGTTTTTAGGCTTCATCATTCATTATATGGTCTAAAATAGGACCCTCAAGCTTGGTATGAGAAGATGGACACTTTTCTTCTTTCTTTTGGCTTCACATGATGTCATTATGATCCCACAATGTACATTCAGTGACAAAAGGGTGATCTTTAGATCCTTGTGCTATATGTGGATGATTTTATCCTTATAGGTGGTTCATTCTCCAAGATCCAATGTTCAATGAGTTTTTATGGAGCAGTTTGAGATGACAAATCTCGACCTTTTGTACTACTTTCTTGGTTTCTAGGTTATTAGTCTTTGGATGGGATTTCCATATTTTAGCAAAAGTATGCTCTTGAAATGCTTCAAATATTTGTAATGATTTATTTTAATCCTTCCCCCATACCATTTTAGCCATATTTTGTATCATCTTCGACTTGTAGTACTACTTTATTAGATGCTACATGTAGACACATAAAAATGACCTAGGCCTGCAAACTCTATTGTCGCCATATTTCTTCTTGACATAATTGAAATATTTATGTCCTTGGTCCACTTTCAACTATTAATTAAATAATTCATAATTATTTAATTAATTCATGTATTTATTCCTCTTGATTATTTAAATAAATAAACTTTATTTATTTATTTAAATGTGTCACTAATTGTCTAATGTCTGTCCATAATTAAATAAATTCATAAATTTATTTAATTATATCTTTGTCCACTAATTTCTTTCTGATTATTTAAATAAATAAATTTTATTTATTTATTGAAACATGTCATTAATTAATTGGGCGGGGGCCCTAGCTCGGTTGGCTAAGTAATTCCGTTGCGGCTCTGTTGGTCACGAGTTCTAGTCTCCCCCCGTCCCGTGGTACCGGAGGGCGTGTTGCACCAGCGCCGCCGATCACGTTAAAAAGTTTACCAGGCGCACTGCAGTTTATAGGGGGTCGTGCTACCCGATTCCTGCAGTCTAATAATAAATAAATAAATAAATAAAATTAAAAAAAAAAAAAAAATGTCATTAATTCTTGTCTTCTCATAATTAAATAAATTTATTAATTTATTTAATTATTGTCCACCTTGGCATTTTTCCCCATTTTAAATAAAATTATTTATTTATTTAAAATGGTCCCACTTTCTAATTTTCCCTCTTTTAGTAAATAATTCAAATTAATTATTTACTGTCACATGACCCCACCTTTTAATTAAATTAATTTTTAATTCAAAATAGTATTTTTCCTCCATAAATCAAGTAATTTCTAATATCATTTGATTTTCCAGCTCTCTCTTTTTATGTGTCATTCTTATCTCCTTGTCACATGCATTATCAACCCTTGATTTGATTTTCTCAAATTGAATCTTGTCCACTCATTTTAAATTTGACCTAATGTTTCTCTAACCATAATTGTGGGTTGTCATATTGAATCTTGTCCATTAATTCTAGGGTATTTGTCAATCTTCAATCTTGGCCATTCATTCAAAATTGCATTTTCTATAAAATAGAAATTTTGGTCTCATTTGATCATCTCATGCAATCTTGTTTTAGGAAATCTTGTTATCATCTTGCAATCTTGTCAACTTAGCTCTTGTCTTAGGCATACTTCATCTCTCATTTGACATTTTGGCATACTTTAGTCATAGTTTAGAGTTGCTTACTAGTTGCATAGTTGCATAGTATTGCATTTTGTCATCAAATCCTTCAACATTTGCTTTGGTCTTGGCATTGTCACATATCGCTCACACAAAATATGAGGGAAAACTTCATATTGCAGCAAATAGAGAAGGTCAATCATCCAATTTCAAAAAAAATCCAAAAATTGCAAACAAACTTGACTTATTATGTCGCAATGCATTTGTTGAAACGCATTCACCTTTCTACGCCACATTTGCCATTTTATGTGATGCAATTGCTCTGCTAAGTCACATTTTCCATTTCCAATGACGCACTTACCTGGCCTAAACTGCATTCGCTCTACATAACACCACAATTTCTTTTCTAAGTCACATCTGCCATCTGTAGAGTCACATTCGCTAAATCTGTGACGCATCTGATAAACTGCAACGCATTCGCAACCTGGAACGACACATTTTACTAGGAGAAATTAAAACATTGTTGCAATCTGAAACCCAAGACCAAACTTGTCCAATCTGTCATTAAACATCTTTTTCCAGCAATCCCTGTCAAAAACCAAAAAAAAAAGTGCTCAAATCTTCCATCATTGACATCTTTAGCTTGCATTTAACCATAGGTTTAACTTTGCAAATTTTAGTTGCATCCTTTAGGTCCATTATCTTCATTTTTAGACATAAAACAATCCTGAGGTCCTCATTTCATTTTCATACCTTAGAACATTCAAATCATCTTAGTCTTCATTTTTCATAACTTGTTCCTAAAAATCCAAAAAAAAAAAAATCCTTATTGTCCTTTGGCATTTGTCATTTCCTTTAGGCAACATTGTCATATTGCATTGTTATCCCTTATAGTCAAAAATCAAAAACATAGTTTGCATTTGCATCCCTTATTCAAAATCCCAAAAACATAGTGTCATCTAGTTGTCATTTTCATCCTCTTCCTAATTTGAGCAACTCTTTATATGGTTGAGACTAGGCTTCAAAGAAAAAGAAGACAAATGGCTAATTTTGGACAAAACAACAACACTTACATCTTTTCTAATGACATGAATCAAAACATGAACCAAGATGCTTCCTTTATCAATCCTTTTAGCGAAATGAACATGCCATCTTTGTCACATAACCCCTTCGAACCATTTTTACAAAGGGACCAACATGGACAAGTATATGCCGAAGACTTAGAAGCTACAACACAAAATCCTGACATAGCCTCTTTTGTGGAAGACTTAGTCTTACATGACCCACAAAGATATCTAGCCATGCTCTTGGACCAAGGGTTAAATTACCACATGGATTTTACATTAACACTTTGAGACCAACCTCTCCTGATCACAATACCAACAACAACAATACAAACATGTCCAATACTAGTCAACCTCAAAACAATGCAAGCAATGCTTTCATTGGTGTCACCTCACAAATTGGAACAAGCACTATTAATGCCACCTCTAATGACACAACCAATCAAAACAATTCCAATTCAATCAATGCAACATCCGTTGGAGGGACATCGACTATGTCACAAGCCATGTCACAATCAATTCCAACAATGTCAATGACATCCTCACAATCAGTTGGAGCTACCTTTGGATCCTCATCAATGGGGGAAAGTTCTTCAAACCCTCTATTTGGAGCTTCATCTAGCACCATGGGAGCATCATCATTGAATCCTTTCATTAGATCTTCATTCAATCCCTTTGGAGGAAGTAAATGACGTATCTTTATTCGAGGACCACAACCAAATGTCCACACATCATCACAACTTAACACTAATACTTCCCAAGGGAAAAACACCAACATGCCCCATGGACGATTTCACCAATTTGGACAAGGCAATCCGAATACACAATATATGACTTCATTTGGACACCAAAAAATTCAAGGCCAACATATCCCACAAATATTGACTAATATGGTTGGAGGGCACATTCCTACTTATGCATCACACATTCATACCCATCAACATGTCCCTAACCAAAACTTGCAATACCAACAACATTCAAATCAAAACATGTCATATATCTCACAACAACACATCCCACAACAAAATCAGAAAACCTCTTCGCAACAAATGGGAACACATGGGATACCCATCACTCCCATGTGTGACGCAACGAACAATCTTATAATCGATGCCTTGACAACACAAGTGGAAAACCTGCAAAAAACAATAGAGACTATGAAAATGTCCAATAAAAAGTCACACATGCCATATGACCTATGTCCATATCCTTTTGACACAAATATATACATTCCACCATTTCCTCCTGTGTATGTGGCACCAAACTTCACCAAGTACAAGGGCAAGACAAACCCCATTGAACACGTTTGAGAATTCACAACCAATTGTGTGGATATTGCCTATGAACATACATACTTGATGCAACTCTTCTCTAAGAGTCTTGCAAGCCCCGCACTTGAATGGTTTTCCACTTTACAAAAGGGAATAAAATCATGGGACAAACTTGCAGACAAATTTGTGTGAAATTATGCCTACAACATTGACACAGACACCTCTATTACCAGTTTATGCACACTTACACAAGAAGACGTTGGTGAAAATTTTATCCCATTCTTCCAAAGATGGATGATTCTAGCAATTCGTTGCCATATTGACATACCTGAGAAAGAAAAAGTCGACATGTTCATCCAAACACTCCTAGAACCATTGAAATAATGGCTTGCAAATTCACTGTTGCACAACCTTCACAGACTTAGTCGAAAAGGGTGTCCAACTTGAGAAGGCCCTTATTGATAAAGGAGAACTAAAATATGGCCCTAAAAAAACAAACACAAATCCACCTGCAGAAAAGAGTAAATATTGGGTCAAGAATAAACACATTACCAATGATGGCGTTGTTGACGCTAAGATGGAAAACACGATGGATCCAATGCTTACCCTTAAAGGAGCTCAGCCATAAAATAGATCAATGACTACACTGACACCTCCTCCCAACGTCATTCAAAATAACCAAAGTAGTCAAAATATTCAAATTCAAGGACAACCTTGTCAGACAAGGCAATTCCCAAAAATACATACATACAATGCCTTGGCGGAACTAATTGAAGACGTCCTTAAGAAGCTCATTCAAAATGGTCTCACCACACTAGAGGACCCTAAGCCATATGACCCAAGAAAATTTAAACCATCATGGTGGGATGACAACACTTTTTGTGATTACCACTGAGCTAAAGGGCATAAGACCTCTTCTTGTTGACAACTAAGAAATATTGTGCAAGACCTTATTGAAAATCGCACAATTGAATTGGGTGGGCCACAATTTGCATCAAACGCAGACCAGACCATACTATTCACAAAAACCCACTGCAAGACCATGGTTCAAATAACCCCTCAACGTCAGGTCCTAAGACAAATAATAACCGTACCAACTATACCCACATCGCATTCGACTATTCAAAAGGAACTAATATCAACCACGTCTGAACTGATAATGAATATGTCAATACCATAACTGTCAAAAGAGCACCTAAAAGCAATGTCACTACCTGTGGTGGAAAAGTTGCCATAGCTGGTCCTCCACCTCCTTGGCAACCAAAAATTACAATACCTAGTCCATCTGCTAAGCAATCACAATCAAGGTCATCCACAAAGTAGTCATAACCTAAGGGACAGCTTAACCTTATTGATCAACTAGGAAAAACTCCTGTGCAAATTTCCATACTTGAGTTGCTTCGCATCTCTCTTGCACATAAAGCTATACTGGACAAAACCTTGCAAGAGTCCTATGTCCCTCAAGACATTGATTTCAACCAGTTTGAAGCCATGGTGGGATACCTCACTACCCCCCATCATGTAACATTTTTATATCAAGATTATTCGTCACCAAAGTCCAATCATAATGACGCATTACACATTGAGGTCTTTATCCATAAGCATAAGGTCAGACAATTTTTAGTAGATGGTGGAGTAGGACTGAACATATGCTCCTTAAAACTAGTTAAGGCTCTAGGATTTTTTTATGCTTGCATAGATGCTACAAAGAGCATAGTTATAAAGGCCTATGATGATGAAGAACATTCCTCCTGAGGTGTTATCACTCTTCCTATCCGAGTTTATCCAATAATTGTAGATACAACTTGCCAAGTCCTGGATCTTGAATTACCCTATAATATCTTGCTTGGCCGACCTTGGATTCATGCCCTTAAAGTCGTTCCCTCCACATACCACCAATGCCTGAAATTTCCTTTTGACGACACAAAAATCACCATATATGAAGACCCCGTTCCTTTTCAGTATTGTACTAATCTAAGGGGTATTTTAGAACATCAAGTGCCCATCAACCGGGAAGCTCCAAATTCCTCTTCCTCCAAATTCATTGACCCATCCACACTCACCTCTTCATCCATGTCCATTCCTTCCATGTCTTCCACCACACCATCATCCTCCTCACTTCTTAAGGTTGAGCCCAATGTCAAGATCTAGGACCTAGGTTGTGGAGAATTTAAATTAAGCACGACCTACTGCATCACCAAATGCCCAAGTCTCCTAAGGTCTACAGTCAACCTTGGTTTAGAATGGATCCTAAGGAAATTTTCAGGGTTCCTCCATCATGCATTTTTATAAAATGGGGTGAAATGAGCAAACAAGACATTGAGGATATATCAACATGGATTTATAAGGACCAAGAGAAACCATCCCCATTACCCGTTCAAATATACGAGAAAGGCTATGATATAATGAAGCCAAAAGGCTACGATGGAACTAGTGGCCTTGGTAGAAATAAAACTGGAAGGTGCGAACCAATAATGCCTCCCCGAAGACCAAAACTTCTTGGGTGAGGGTATGGATGACCTGGAAATGACGATCGACATACCAATAGACTTTCGAGTGAAAGCATGAATGCTTCAGAAAGTTTCAAGACTATTGAGGAATCCCTTACTGAAACTGACTCCCATGAATGGTAATTTGGCTCCTAACGATCCCTAAGCGACTGTTGCCTTGATGAATTGTTCCTTGAACTTGGAGAACTTACTTCCAAAGAGATATTTTGGAAAATGTTTAAGATTGACCCAACAAAGAATAATGACAATCCTAAGATCCCAAGGAAATGAGAAGACTAGGATAGACTCTTTTTCCCAAGGAACAATGGGTAAGTGCACCAAGATGGTTCCTAAAAAGGAGGCTTAAGTGGCCACCTTTTTTTTTTAAATCAGGAAATACTAACCTTGGATGTGAAATTGAGGATATTTACACTCAAAATTTTGAGATGGAACAAAAAGAAGGTTTCAAGTGCTCTGAGTCTACTTTCTAAACTACTAATTTATTTTTAAAATGGTTGAGATTAAGGGGTTCAAATGAGGGATGTGTTTATTTTAAAAATAGCACAACAACATTAAACAGAATATTACTATTCTATTTCTCCTGAAAGAGAATGACAACACATGGAGATCTAATTCCCAAGGTCCTAGTAATTGGTTCTCAATTATGTTGATTTCACTTAGTGGTTAATATAACTGTAATGTTCAAGGGCCTTTGCTAGTAACAAGAACAAGAATGCATAGCATCAAGTAGTCTACATTTGGGGGGTTTTAAATAAAATAAAAAGATGAAACAGAGCTTTAAATCAAAGAAATGTGAGTAAAATTCTTACACATCTAGACATGCATATTAATAATGAGTGTTTATTCCAACTAATCACAACTATAGCAAGATGCAATCCATAGAATAAACTATGCTACTGTATACATCCAAAATGTTAATTCAGATACCATCAATAATCACCAAACTTACTTCAAACAAATCACTCACTCATCATCCAAAACACAGATCAAATGAATACAATAACAATTTGATTCACGGATAATCCAATGATATGATCTTGAATCGAGTTCCTTCTATTAACTTTCATCAAATAAGAAACAATTAAGCACAACAAAAATCACTGGCGTATGGATTGATCATGTACCATTAACCTTATCAAAATGGATCCAAACTTTAAAATCATGACATGAAAATGTATGAAAACTATAAAATAATCAATCCTTTTTACTGAAATTTTTAGAGTATCTTTCTAAAACATTGAAATCCTAGATCTAGTTTCTATCTTCTAACATCAGGTGGCTGATCTTTCTTCAATTAGTTGACCTTTACAAAGTAGATTCTAATAGTACATATAGGGTGCCACATGCACAAATTTCTCAATTATCAATCAAGATCCACAATTCATGGAGTCAGAACTGAACACAAAAGTGGACTAAAGAAACCCTATTGCAAGGTTGATCACTCTGTTGTACATAAAAGGAAATTTGATACTCCAAGAAGAAAATGAAACCCACGGATCAGACTTAGAGTAGAACTTATGTCAAAATCCACAAAAAGAGGAGAAGAGAAAATAGAGCATGGTGAAAAGAGTCAGTCACTTTTGCACTGAATGCTCGAGAATGTACTCATCAAAACTGGAGAACATCTGTTGAAGAGTATCCAAATCCGGGCCATCCAACCAGTCACCTTCAAATTTGATTCCTTCAAATTCTGTAGAAACCAACTTTTGCTTCTCTTTTAACTTGACTAGCTCCTTTCTAGCAGTTCTTACCTCCTCCCGGATATCCATAAACTGATCTAACAATAAACTCTCCCCATCATCTCCCTTTTGCATGATTTCTTCAAACCTACCCCTCCATCTCTCCCTTAGTTTATCCAAATACAGGCCTTCTTTGTATGAGGAATCCAAGTTGATTACAATGGCCACAATTGCCTCTAATTCGACCATCTGTTGATTCAAGTCTTTACTCATTTCTCAGATTTCTTCTTGACGTCCATGCATAGCTCTTGACTTATATCTTATGATGCTCACAATTTTCTCCATAAAATATTCATTACCCTGCTCAAGAACTGAATACTCCAACAAAGTGGACTTGGGCATTTTGCTAATATCCTCAAGCCTTTTAACATATTCCTTGTATTCATTATCCTGCTTATCCAGATCCTTAGCCTATTGGTCTAGATCTTCTGCCAACTCAAGAGAAACCTTATGAATCTTATAACCCTCAACAAGAACATCATCAACCTCCTGGTTGAGCTTATCCAACCATTTATCCATCATTCTTACCTTGCTCTTCATTTGGACCAAATCATCTGCTTCCTTTTTGGTTAACAAAACTGGGGATTCAGGAAGAGCAACTTGTTGGGAAATGGGACTTGAGACATCCTTTAAAAACCTATGAAGTTGATCCAATTGAGTCTTAAGCTCATCCTTCCTTTGTTTATCCTTGATCATCCAGGTTTTGGTTGAAGAAGCCACAATATCAATCAAACTCATCTGTTGGTTTCTCGTAGGCTTTCCCAAATTTACTGCCCCCAACTGATAATCAGTGATTTGCATATCATCATGGCTCTTCTCCATTACAGGTATGACACATTCAACAATGATTTCTCTAGCATCAGTGAACCTAGTAGAGTGAAAAACCCAGGCCTTCTTTTTAGGTTTCTCTTTCCCAATTTCTTTCATCATTTCTTCCCAATTCAATGGTTGTGGTTGGACAACTTGTTTCCTTTCCAAATCCAGTTTTAGCCAAGTAGGAGCAATAGGAGTAGTGGCTGCCTGGGTTGAAGAAGAAGCAACGGTAGTGGAAGACAAAGGTTGTAACAATGTAGGCCCCGGTTGAGAATCAACCTCCTGCACATTTTGTTGATCACTTTGCTCCTTTTCTTGTGCTAACCTTTTTGCTTCCTCTTTATCCTTCTATTCTTGCAGCCTTTTAGCCTCCAGCTCCTACTTTAAACATTCCTCTTCCTCCTTGTTCTCTAACATTTGATCCCGCTGCTTCTTCCATTCTTCAACATAGTCCCATGCCTCCTTGGACTTCTTTTCATGTTCAACAATCTTAGTAGCCTCTCTTTCCCTTTTCAAACGCTCTTGCTCTCCTTTTTCCTATAAGCCTCTTCTTGTGCTTTGAGCTTAGCTTCAATAGCTTCTTTTTCTCTTCTTTGTTGGGCCTTTTCTTCTTCAAGGTCATGAATTTTCTATTGCATTATCAACTTATCCCTCTCCTCTTGAATCTTGAGCTCCTGCTCCTTTTGTTGTTGTTGTTGAGCCAATTCATCAACCTTGACCTTATCTTCCAACTCCTTTTGCTTAACTGCCAACTCAGATTGTGCCTTGGCCTCCTCCTCTTGTTGCTTAGTTGATGCCTCAGCTTGTGCCTTAGCATCAGCTTCTCCTTTTGCATCTTCAAAGAGTTCCCACTGATCTTCCTCAGTCAATATATGTTCAATGCCTGCATCATCTATCACATCCAAGGATGTTGATACATGATGCTCTTTATCAGAGGGAGTCTTTTCTGGATTTGTTTCTATATTATGTACCTCAATTTCATCCTCCATTCTCTTTAAGACCTCTACTTCATCATGGAGGGCTCCCTTTGGTGATTCTTGGCCTAATTCTTGTGCATCAAAAGGCTGAGTAGATGCCTCCCCTGTAGCAGATGCAGAAGCACCCACCTCTATAGTTGTTTCATCTTCTTGTACCTCTGGAAGATCTTGAGGAACCACTTCCTATCCTTGTGCACTAGAAGGAATAAACTCTAAAGGTTCCTTAGGTGCCATCCTTCTCTTTTCCCTTTTATATCCTTGGGTGGTACCTGCAGCCTTCCTCTTCTTAGATGATGTAGCCTCAGCCTGATTAGTCCTCAAACTCACCCATTGAATACTCCTATCCAGCACTGGTCTTGCAATCTGCTTTATGTCGATTGTCTCCTCAGCATTCCAATCTATTGGATCAAGATCTTTAGTACCAATCTTGCCTGCATCATACCCAGGATCCAAAAAAATCCCATCATCAGACGATGATTTTGGAATGTCTTCTTTTATCCCAAACTCAACCATATGTGGGATAGGTATCCTTTCATAATTCTTCTTCCTAAGATCATACTCATCATGCAAGTCCTCCCAAAAATACTCCAATAGATTAAATGCTTCTCAAAGACACTGGGAAGCAAAGCCCTCATCTTGTGTTTGGGGTCATAGTATTTCCTGGCCGTGTACAAGCCCAACTTCAAATAAATTAATTCATCACAAACAATCTTAGCTGCCTAAATGTGTGGACAGCAAAAGGCCCCCAGCTTCATTGGAAACTTATGGCACCCAGTCTTGTGTTTGTTGCTAAACTAGAAATTCACAACCAAGGCTTGATAAATAAACTCCATTAAAATGATCCTATCACCACAACATCTAGGTAGAAAATAGGGGTGACCATCAAAGCCTGCTAACCTGAAATAGGTGAATGTGGGGTACTGGATAAACCAATGCCCATTCATTTCACAACAGCCATTGCCTCCCTACTAAGCCTATACCCTGCATCCCCATTAAGCTTGTTAATAATGACATAAAGAAAGGCATCATTAACCCTTCTATAATGTTGCTCTGATGCCTGCAAGGTGAGCTGGTTATAATACTCCCACACTTTCTTCTGTCCTTGGGCTTCCCCCAATATACCTACTATTTGAAGTCTAGGAAAAATCCCCACACGGGCAGTTGCATAAACTACATAGGAGGTCATAAAGAAATGCTTGGTTTATCTCACTTTTATCATTTGATTGTGAATTTTGTCTGATACTATCATTGACCAGTCAAATTGTTGCCTCCCATCCAAAATAGTTTGAATGAAAGGAAACATACATTCTTTAAATAGTGAAGCATCCCTTTTACCAAACACCCTAGAAAGGAACATGATTATATCTGCAATTTCTTTACTGAAGTCCGCCCTCTTAGGCTAGTCTGGAAACTTGGTCAGGGACTTCTTTTCCACCCTCATCCAAGTCTTATTCATGTGAAACCTATTCCTCTCCTTATTATCACTGTAAAGCTTTAAAGCCTCCGCCTCATTCAATTGCTTAGGATTCTTGGGATTAGGTATATGAAACATGAATTTGATCATTGGAGGCATGAAGTCAATAATGAAATTACCCTTTACATCCACACACTACCTAGTAGCAGGGTTATATGCTCCAGCTACTGCAAGAATCAACTCCAGACATTGAACAGATAGGGGGAAAAGTGCAACATGTGCCAGTCCTGATTGAACAATCCTTTCCGTCCTTCCTATGACCTGCTCCTCAGTGAATGTCTCCTCATGCAATTCCTCATAGTTAAAAGGACCCAAATTGGTGTCAGTAATATTAGTCCAGTCGGAATCAATTTTTCTAGCTGTGAGGAAAACCTCCCTATGCTTACATCTCAAGGTATACGGGAGCTGTTCCACTTTGATCTTCTTCGGCCTAACTCGTTGCCATGAAGTTTCACCTGGTTGGCTCCTCTAAGAGGCCTAATTTGATGCTCCTGATATTTCTTAATACCTACAGCAATTCCTTGTATTAGATGAACAAAGCATCTAAGTTAGTCAATCATATAATCCCTCCTCCATCCTCCTAAAACAATATTTACTTGGTCAAACTATGCCTTTATCGAAGGCGAAACCATAGAAGCATTAGGAATAGACAATGTTTCTTATCATGTGGCGGGGTTGGGATCGAAACTGGACAAGGAGTAAAATAGTGTCAGAAGCGGGACCGGAACGGGAACCAAAACCAACACAAGGTCGGAGGCTGGACGGGAACCGGAACCAACACCAAAATAGGGTCAGAAGCGGGACCGGAACGGGAATCAGACCAGAAATAAATGTTAGCTACCAAGTTCAACTTCCCCTTTGGATTCAGTTCTGACAAAGAGTAAAGATAAGTAACATCATAATATTGAAAGGGAGCAGAATAATTCCAGCAAACGGAGAGTATTTAAAACAAGGCGGTTGTATGAACCATAAACCCTAGGTCACATGGGCCCCAAAGGAAACTAGAAATAGCATAATTTATCCCTCCTACAGCTCCTTTGTACAAAAGTCATTAAAACCATGGAAAAGGTTTATATTGCAAAACCCTAATTCGCTCGATACATCATTTCCAAAAACTAGGGCACAATGAGAAACCCGTACGAACAACCCAAAACCAACGTGAGAAAACCATAACAGGGTCCCAAAAATGAAATTCATTACCCAAGCAAGGAAACCCCTTCAAAATCGAAACCCTAGTCAAAACCAGAGCACGACAAAATGGACCTATCATGAAAGCGACACCAAAACAAACAACAAAACAATAATGACAAACAGAAAGACAAACCCAACAAAACAGAACGGAATGGAAAAGAAAGAACCAAGCAAACAAAACAAGAAAGAAAAGCACAAACACCAACAAAGAAAACAAAAGAAAAGAAAAGAAAAAAAGAACAAAAACCCCTCCTGCGAATGCGCAAAAACAACACACTCGAAAGAAGAATAGGAGAAAGAAAGACAACAAAACCTACCTCAAAACACTCCTTAGGATTGACCAGAAATTCACCACGATTCGCTCCGCAATTCGCCCCCGCGATCAAATCAATTCTCTCGAGACTTTCTTGGTCGTGATTTGCTTAAACAATTCGCACAATAACAACAATGAGGCAGTTTAAGCATAATTAAACCTTTAATCAATAATGTGCGCGTGCAAACAAGCTGCATTTAATTCCATAAATGCAGTAGTTTGGGGACGGAGCCATCGACGTGATCAGACAGTTAAGTCAAGTCTACGGAACATCAAAAGGTAAGGCAGACACGAAGCCAGGTCGGAAACAAGATAAAGAAACTACACAAAGTTCCCTATTTCATTTCCAACCCCAGATCCGGTCCCAACAAAAAAGACTAATTGAAAACGACAAACGAAGATGGGGGCGGAGACAAAACCGAAATGGAGCTTCACAAAGTTTGAAGTTTGATTCCAAGTCCAGATCCGGTCCCGACCAAAAAGAAAAGAACAAAACACGCAAGCACAAGGGAAGCAGGACCTGAGCGAACACTAGACCCGGCCCGAACAACAAAGAGCGAGGAAGAAAAAGAGCGGAGACGGAGTCAGGACGGGAACACAAAATGGAAACTTGAAACTTCCTATGTGAGTTCCAATCCCGGTTTCGATCCCGCGCGAGCAAACAAACAAAACACAAGGAAACAACCAACAAACAGGAAGACAGACCACTAGAAACCTTGAAAGACTTCCATGTTTAGATTTGGTTTTGGACCCGCCTTTGACAGAACAATAGACAGACTTAGGAGCAAAACAAAATAACTCCTAAGACCCAACACAAACAACCAAAGGTGACCAAAACAAAATAGAAAAAGGGGGACCCATTTTGTTCCAAAATAAAAAACAAAATGGGGTGGTTATGCAAGGCATAACATGATGTACACAAATTGGTGTTGTTTTTGTTAGAAAAACATAACATAGCAACTCTTGTATGACCCTTGTATGGTGAACTTTTTTTTAGTATTTTTAAAATCGCTACGATTAGAAGTTAGGTAAGAGTATGTAGTTGATGCACCATTTTTCTAATATTTTTTTAATGAATATTTTATTTTTTACTAATTTTCGAAGTGGACACTTCCTGAAAAAAAAAAAATTGGCCATGCTACCCCTACAAATTTTTGAAACTAATTGATTTAAAAAAAAATTGTAGAATGGAGTATAGTTTCTAAAAATGTAATTTATTTGAAATTTCAATGAACGGTTAATTTATAACAAAAAAACACCAAACATTGCTTTTTTTCCAAAAAAGAGACATACAAACAAAAGAAATTATGATGAAAGGCTTAACATTGTCAGAAAGTGAAAAAAATTACATCGTTGGATAGCTAAGAGAGAACCTAACATTACCCAGATGTTCTATTTGTTTGATATTGAACCACGTGCAATCCTGATGGTGAGTACAAAGCCGATTATGTGAAATATTGTAGAAATTGCAAAAACACGTTTCTAGTCGTTGGAAATTCCCTCCAAGCCTTTGAGTTGGTATTCCAAGGCAAATACCAATCCCAAGGCTTCGGGATTCCCAAAGCAAGATATAGCGCGCTCGCGTTATATGTTAGTTTTGACATAGTTTTTTGTTTGTGGGGAGCATGTCTTGCTTTATGTTAAATGCATATTGAATGTATGTTTATATATTTGTATGTTTTTATGCACATGTATGATTGTATGTCATGTATGTATGTATGTATCAATGCATGTATATTGTATGTATGCTTACTTGTATGTAAGATTGTATATACGTGCATGTACATGTATGCTTGTATGTATGTAGGATTGTATGTACATATGTATTATGCTTTTATGCATGTATTTATGTATGTCTCTAGAGGGACGAAGAATTTTAAGAGAGTGAGAGAGAGAGAGAGATCTAGAGTTGTCTAGGTAGGGTGGGATAGGGAGAGGGAGGGGGAGGG
>VDFB02296098.1:93959-121605 GCA_007258455.2 Sequoia sempervirens
TCAATTAGTTTCAAAAATTTGTAGGGGTAGCATGGCCAATTTTTTTTTTTTCAGGAAGTGTCCACTTCGAAAATTAGTAAAAAATAAAATATTCATTAAAAAAATATTAGAAAAATGGTGCATCAACTGCATACTCTTACCTAACTTCTGATCGTAGCGATTTTAAAAATACTAAAAAAAAGTTCACCATACAAGGGTCATACAAGAGTTGCTATGTTATGTTTTTCTAACAAAAACAACACCAATTTGTGTACATCATGTTATGCCTTGCATAACCACCCCATTTTGTTTTTTATTTTGGAACAAAATGGGTCCCCCTTTTTCTATTTTGTTTTGGTCACCTTTGGTTGTTTGTGTTGGGTCTTAGGAGTTCTTTTGTTTTGCTCCTAAGTCTGTCTATTGTTCTATCAAAGGCGGGTCCAAAACCAAATCTAAACATGGAAGTCTTTCAAGGTTTCTAGTTCAGATATAGTTTTGACTCCGACTTCGCCTTCTCTTTTGGTTTCTCTTGTGTTTGTTGGTTGTTTTCGACTAACACTTGGGTTGGTCTGTCTTCCTGTTTGTTGGTTGTTTCCTTGTGTTTTGTTTGTTTGCTCGCGCGGGATCGAAACCGGGATTGGAACTCACATAGGAAGTTTCAAGTTTCCATTTTGTGTTCCCGTCCCGACTCCGTCTCCGCTCTTTTTCTTCCTCGCTCTTTGTTGTTCGGGCCGGGTCTAGTGTTCGCTCAGGTCCTGCTTCCCTTGTGCTTGCGTGTTTTGTTCTTTGCTTTTTGGTCGGGACTGGATCTGGACTTGGAATCAAACTTCAAACTTTGTGAAGCTCCATTTCAGTTTTGTCTCCGCCCCCATCTTCGTTTGTCGTTTTCAGTTAGTCTTTTTTGTTGGGACCGGATCTGGGGTTGGAAATGAAATAGGGAACTTTGTGTAGTTTCTTTATCTTGTTTCCGACCTGGCTTCGTGTCTGCCTTACCTTTTGATGTTCCGTAGACTTGACTTAACTGTCTGATCACGTCGATGGCTCCGTCCCCAAACTACTGCATTTATGGAATTAAATGCAGCTTGTTTGCACGCGCGCATTATTGATTAAAGGTTTAATTATGCTTAAACTGCCTCATTGTTGTTATTGTACGAATTGTTTACGCAAATCACGACCAAGAAAGTCTCGAGAGAATTGATTTGATCGTGGGGGCGAATTGCGGAGTGAATCGTGGTGAATTTCTGGTCAATCCTAAGGAGTGTTTTGAGGTAGGTTTTGTTGTCTTTCTTTCTCCTATTCTTCTTTCAAGTGTGTTGTTTTGGCGCATTCGCGGGAGGGGTTTTTGTTCTTTTTTTTCTTTTCTTTTGTTTTCTTTGTTGGTGTTTGTGCTTTTCTTTCTTGTTTTGTTTGCTTGGTTCTTTCTTTTCCATTCTGTTCTGTTTTGTTGGGTTTGTCTTTCTATTTGTCATTATTGTTTTGTTGTTTGTTCTGCTGTCGCTTTCATGATAGGTCTGTTTTGTCGTGCTCTGGTTTTGACTAGGGTTTTGATTTTGAAGGGGTTTCCTTGCTTGGGTAATGAATTTCATTTTTGGGACCCTGTTATGGTTTTCTCACGTTGGTTTTGGGTTGTTCGTACGGGTTTCTCATTGTGCCCTAATTTTTGGAAATGATGTATCGAGCGAATTAGGGTTTTGCAATATAAACCTTTTCCATGGTTTTAATGACTTTTGTACAAAGGAGTTGTAGGAGGGATAAATTATGCTATTTCTAGTTTCCTTTGGGGCCCATGTGACCTAGGGTTTATGGTTCATACAACCGCCTTGTTTTAAATACTCTCCGTTTGCTGGAATTATTCTGCTCCCTTTCAATATTATGATGTTATCTTTACTCTTTGTCAGAACTGAATCCATAGGGGAAGTTGAACTTGGTAGCTAACATTTATTTCTGGTCTGATTCCCGTTCCAGTCCCGCTTCTGACCCTATTTCGGTGTTGGTTCCGGTTCCCGTCCAGCCTCCGACCTTGTGTTGGTTTTGGTTCCCGTTCCGGTCCCGCTTCTGACACTATTTTACTCCTTGTCCAGTTTCGATCCCAACCCCGCCACATGATAAGAAACATTGTCTATTCCTAATGCTTCTATGGTTCTGCCTTCGATAAAGGCATAGTTTGACCAAGTAAATATTGTTTTAGGAGCATGGAGGAGGGATTATATGATTGACTAACTTAGATGCTTTGTTCATCTAATACAAGGAATTGCTGTAGGTATTAAGAAATATCAGGAGCATCAAAGTAGGCCTCTTAGAGGAGCCAACCAGGTGAAACTTCACGGCAAGGAGTTAGGCTGAAGAAGATCAAAGTGGAACAGCTCCCGTATACCTTGAGATGTAAGCATAGGGAGGTTTTCCTCATAGCTAGCAAAATTGATTCCGACTGGACTAATATTACTGACACCAATTTGGGTCCTTTTAACTATGAGGAATTGCATGAGGAGACATTCACTGAGGAGCAGGTCATAGGAAGGACGGAAAGGATTGTTCAATCAGGACTGGCACATGTTGCACTTTTCCCCCTATCTGTTCAATGTCTGGAGTTGATTCTTGCAGTAGCTGGAGCATATAACCCTACTACTAGGTAGTGTGTGGATGTAAAGGGTAATTTCATTATTGACTTCACGCCTCCAATGATCAAATTCCTGTTTCATATACCTAATCCCAAGAATCCTAAGCAATTGAATGAGGCGGAGGCTTTAAAGCTTTACAGTGATAATAAGGAGAGGAATAGGTTTCACATGAATAAGACTTGGATGAGGGTGGAAAAGAAGTCCCTGACCAAGTTTCCAGACTAGCCTAAGAGGGCGGACTTCAGTAAAGAAATTGCAGATATAATCATGTTCCTTTCTAGGGTGTTTGGTAAAAGGGATGCTTCACTATTTAAAGAATGTATGTTTCCTTTCATTCAAACTATTTTGGATGGGAGGCAACAATTTGACTGGTCAATGATAGTATCAGACAAAATTCACAATCAAATGATAAAAGTGAGATAAACCAAGCATTTCTTTATGACCTCCTATGTAGTTTATGCAACTGCCCGTGTGGGGATTTTTCCTAGACTTCAAATAGTAGGTATATTGGGGGAAGCCCAAGGACAGAAGAAAGTGTGGGAGTATTATAACCAGCTCACCTTGCAGGCATCAGAGCAACATTATAGAAGGGTTAATGATGCCTTTCTTTATGTCATTATTAACAAGCTTAATGGGGATGCAGGGTATAGGCTTAGTAGGGAGGCAATGGATTTTGTGAATGAATGGGAGCATTGGTTTATCCAGTACCCCACATTCACCTATTTCAGGTTAGCAGGCTTTGATGGTCACCCCTATTTTCTACCTAGATGTTGTGGTGATAGGATCATTTTAATGGAGTTTATTTATCAAGCCTTGGTTGTGAATTTCTAGTTTAGCAACAAACACAAGACTGGGTGCCATAAGTTTCCAATGAAGCTGGGGGCCTTTTGCTGTCCACACATTTAGGCAGCTAAGATTGTTTGTGATGAATTAATTTATTTGAAGTTGGGCTTGTACACGGCCAGGAAATACTATGACCCCAAACACAAGATGAGGGCTTTGCTTCCCAGTGTCTTTGAGAAGCATTTAATCTATTGGAGTATTTTTGGGAGGACTTGCATGATGAGTATGATCTTAGGAAGAAGAATTATGAAAGGATACCTATCCCACATATGGTTGAGTTTGGGATAAAAGAAGACATTCCAAAATCATCGTCTGATGATGGGATTTTTTTGGATCCTGGGTATGATGCAGGCAAGATTGGTACTAAAGATCTTGATCCAATAGATTGGAATGCTGAGGAGACAATCGACATAAAGCAGATTGCAAGACCAGTGCTGGATAGGAGTATTCAATGGGTGAGTTTGAGGACTAATCAGGCTGAGGCTACATCATCTAAGAAGAGGAAGGCTGCAGGTACCACCCAAGGATATAAAAGGGAAAAGAGAAGGATGGCACCTAAGGAACCTTTAGAGTTTATTCCTTCTAGTGCACAAGGATAGGAAGTGGTTCCTCAAGATCTTCCAGAGGTACAAGAAGATGAAACAACTATAGAGGTGGGTGCTTCTGCATCTGCTACAGGGGAGGCATCTACTCAGCCTTTTGATGCACAAGAATTAGGCCAAGAATCACCAAAGGGAGCCCTCCATGATGAAGTAGAGGTCTTAAAGAGAATGGAGGATGAAATTGAGGTACATAATATAGAAACAAATCCAGAAAAGACTCCCTCTGATAAAGAGCATCATGTATCAACATCCTTGGATGTGATAGATGATGCAGGCATTGAACATATATTGACTGAGGAAGATCAGTGGGAACTCTTTGAAAGAAGATGCAAAAAGGAAGGAAAAGTGATGCTGACAAAATTCCGGGCATAACTTTCTTTCAAAAGGGAGGAAGGCAAAACTGTGAGTTAGAGAACAAAGGATTAGGTCAGGTCAAAAGGTTGAAGTGATTAATCTTTCTTTCATAAAGGAAGGCTAAAGATTCAGAAGGATCAGATTAATGCGTCCGCAATAAGAAGCTCAAAGCCTAAGAAGAAGAACATCAGGAGAAGGAGACAGAGCAATTTAAGAAAGAGGAAAAGAGAGGGCAGAGGATCATTGAACATGAAAGAATCTAAGGAGGCATGGGACTATGTTGAAGAATCTGGAAGAAACAAACAGGGATCAAATGTTAGAAAGGGAACAAGGAGGAAGAGGAATGTTAAAGTAGAGACTAGAGGACTAAAAAGGCACCACAGAGTGAAGGATAAAGGGAAGTAGAAAAAGGTTAACACAAGAAAAAAGAACAAAAGTGATCCAGCAAAATAGGAGGGTTAGGTTCCTTGAGCTGCAGCCACAGGTGAGGCGGCTCCTGCAAATTTGGTTGGAAAGAAACAAGCTGTCAAGCTGACAAGTGAATTAGGAAAGGAAATGATGAAAAGAAAGTGGGAAATAGAAACCTAAAAGAAGGCACGGGTTTTATCTACCGGGTTCAATTAACCTAGAGAAATCATTTACTCAATGCCTTGCCTGTAATGGAGAAGAGCCATGATGATATGCAAATCACTGATTATCAGTTGGGGGCAGTAAATTTGGGAAAGCCTACGAGAAACCAACAGATGAGTTTGATTGATATTGTGGCTTCTTCAACCAAAACCCGGATGATCAAGGATAAACAAAGGAAGGATGAGCTTAAGACTCAATTAGATCAGCTTCATAGGTTTTTAAAGGATGTCTCAAGTCCCATTTCCCAACAAGTTGCTCTTCCTGAATCCCCAGTTTTGTTAACCAAAAAGGAAGCAGATGATTTGGTCCAAATGAAGAGCAAGGTAAGAATGATGGATAAATGGTTGGATAAGCTCAACCAGGAGGTTGATGATGTTCTTGTTGAGGGTTATAAGATTCATAAGGTTTCTCTTGAGTTGGCAGAAGATCTAGACCAATAGGCTAAGGATCTGGATAAGCAGGATAATGAATACAAGGAATATGTTAAAAGGCTTGAGGATATTAGCAAAATGCCCAAGTCCACTTTGTTGGAGTATTCAGTTCTTGAGCAGGGTAATGAATATTTTATGGAGAAAATTGTGAGCATCATAAGATATAAGTCAAGAGCTATGCATGGACGTCAAGAAGAAATCTGAGAAATGAGTAAAGACTTGAATCAACAGATGGTCGAATTAGAGGCAATTGTGGCCATTGTAATCAACTTGGATTCCTCATACAAAGAAGGCCTGTATTTGGATAAACTAAGGGAGAGATGGAGGGGTAGGTTTGAAGAAATCATGCAAAAGGGAGATGATGGGGAGAGTTTATTGTTAGATCAGTTTATGGATATCCGGGAGGAGGTAAGAACTGCTAGAAAGGAGCTAGTCAAGTTAAAAGAGAAGCAAAAGTTGGTTTCTACAGAATTTGAAGGAATCAAATTTGAAGGTGACTGGTTGGATGGCCCGGATTTGGATACTCTTCAACAGATGTTCTCCAGTTTTGATGAGTACATTCTCGAGCATTCAGTGCAAAAGTGACTGACTCTTTTCACCATGCTCTATTTTCTCTTCTCCTCTTTTTGTGGATTTTGACATAAGTTCTACTCTAAGTCTGATCCGTGGGTTTCATTTTCTTCTTGGAGTATCAAATTCCTTTTATGTACAACAGAGTGATCAACCTTGCAATAGGGTTTCTTTAGTCCACTTTTGTGTTCAATTATGACTCCATGAATTGTGGATCTTGATTGATAATTGAGGAATTTGTGCATGTGGCACCCTATATGTACTATTAGAATCTACTTTGTAAAGGTCAACTAATTGAAGAAAGATCAGCCACCTGATGTTAGAAGATAGAAACTAGATCTAGGATTTCAATGTTTTAGAAAGATACTCTAAAAATTTCAGTAAAAAGGATTGATTATTTTATAGTTTTCATACATTTTCATGTCATGATTTTAAAGTTTGGATCCATTTTGATAAGGTTAATGGTACATGATCAATCCATACGCCAGTGATTTTTGTTGTGCTTAATTGTTTCTTATTTGATGAAAGTTAATAGAAGGAACTCGATTCAAGATCATATCATTGGATTATCCGTGAATCAAATTGTTATTGTATTCATTTGATCTGTGTTTTGGATGATGAGTGAGTGATTTGTTTGAAGTAAGTTTGGTGATTATTGATGGTATCTGAATTAGCATTTTGGATGTATACAGTAGCATAGTTTATTCTATGGATTGCATCTTGCTATAGTTGTGATTAGTTGGAATAAACACTCATTATTAATGTGCATGTCTAGATGTGTAAGAATTTTACTCACATTTCTTTGATTTAAAGCTCTGTTTCATCTTTTTCTTTTATTTAAAACCCCCCAAATGTAGACTACTTGATGCTATGCATTCTTTTTCTTGTTACTAGCAAAGGCCCTTGAACATTACAATTATATTAACCACTAAGTGAAATCAACATAATTGAGAACCAATTACTAGGACCTTGGGAATTAGATCTCCATGTGTTGTCGTTCTCTTTCAGGAGAAATAGAATAGTAATATTCTGTTTAATGTTGTTGTGCTATTTTTAAAATAAACACATCCCTCATTTGAACCCCTTAATCTCAACCATTTTAAAAATAAATTAGTAGTTTAGAAAGTAGACTCAGAGCACTTGAAACCTTCTTTTTGTTCCATCTCAAAATTTTGAGTGTAAATATCCTCAATTTCACATCCAAGGTTAGTATTTCCTGATTTTAAAAAAAAAGGTGGCCACTTAAGCCTCCTTTTTAGGAACCATCTTGGTGCACTTACCCATTGTTCCTTGGGAAAAAGAGTCTATCCTAGTCTTCTCATTTCCTTGGGATCTTAGGATTGTCATTATTCTTTGTTGGGTCAATCTTAAACATTTTCCAAAATATCTCTTTGGAAGTAAGTTCTCCAAGTTCAAGGAACAATTCATCAAGGCAACAGTCGCTTAGGGATCATTAGGAGCCAAATTACCATTCATGGGAGTCAGTTTCAGTAAGGGATTCCTCAATAGTCTTGAAACTTTCTGAAGCATTCACGCTTTCACTCGAAAGTCTATTGGTATGTCGATCGTCATTTCCAGGTCGTCCATACCCTCACCCAAGAAGTTTTGGTCTTCGGGGAGGCATTATTGGTTCGCGCCTTCTAGTTTTATTTCTGCCAAGGCCACTAGTTCCATCGTAGCCTTTGCCTTCATTATATCATAGCCTTTCTCATATATCTGAACGGGTAATGGGGATGGTTTCTCTTGGTCCTTATAAATCCATGTTGATATATCCTCAATGTCTTGTTTGCTCATTTCACCCCATTTTATAAAAATGCATGATGGAGGAACCCTGAAAATTTCCTTAGGATCCATTCTAAACCAAGGTTGACTGTAGACCTTAGGAGACTTGGGCATTTGGTGATGCAGTAGGTCGTGCTTAATTTAAATTCTCCACAACCTAGGTCCTAGATCTTGACATTGGGCTCAACCTTAAGAAGTGAGGAGGATGATGGCGTGGTGGAAGACATGGAAGGAATGGACATGGATGAAGAGGCAAGTGTGGATGGGTCAATGAATTTGGAGGAAGAGGAATTTGGAGCTTCCCGGTTGATGGGCACTTGATGTTCTAAAATACCCCTTAGATTAGTACAATACTGAAAAGGAACGGGGTCTTCATATATGGTGATTTTTGTGTCGTCAAAAGGAAATTTCAGGCATTGGTGGTATGTGGAGGGAACGACTTTAAGGGCATGAATCCAAGGTCGGCCAAGCAAGATATTATAGGGTAATTCAAGATCCAGGACTTGGCAAGTTGTATCTACAATTATTGGATAAACTCGGATAGGAAGAGTGATAACACCTCAGGAGGAATGTTCTTCATCATCATAGGCCTTTATAACTATGCTCTTTGTAGCATCTATGCAAGCATAAAAAAATCCTAGAGCCTTAACTAGTTTTAAGGAGCATATGTTCAGTCCTACTCCACCATCTACTAAAAATTGTCTGACCTTATGCTTATGGATAAAGACCTCAATGTGTAATGCGTCATTATGATTGGACTTTGGTGACGAATAATCTTGATATAAAAATGTTACATGATGGGGGGTAGTGAGGTATCCCACCATGGCTTCAAACTGGTTGAAATCAATGTCTTGAGGGACATAGGACTCTTGCAAGGTTTTGTCCAGTATAGCTTTATGTGCAAGAGAGATGCGAAGCAACTCAAGTATGGAAATTTGCACAGGAGTTTTTCCTAGTTGATCAATAAGGTTAAGCTGTCCCTTAGGTTATGACTACTTTGTGGATGACCTTGATTGTGATTGCTTAGCGAATGGACTAGGTATTGTAATTTTTGGTTGCCAAGGAGGTGGAGGACCAGCTATGGCGACTTTTCCACCACAGGTAGTGACATTGCTTTTAGTTGCTCTTTTGATAGTTATGGTATTGACATATTCATTATCAGTTTGGACGTGGTTGATATTAGTTCCTCTTGAATAGTCGAATGCGATGTGGGTATAGTTGGTACGGTTATTATTTGTCTTAGGACCTGACGTTGAGGGGTTATTTGAACCATGGTCTTGCAGTGGGTTTTTGTGAATAGTATGGTCTGGTCTGCGTTTGATGCAAATTGTGGCCCACCCAATTCAATTGTGCGATTTTCAATAAGGTCTTGCACAATATTTCTTAGTTGTCAACAAGAAGAGGTCTTATGCCCTTTAGCTCAGTGGTAATCACAAAAAGTGTTGTCATCCCACCATGATGGTTTAAATTTTCTTGGGTCATATGGCTTAGGGTCCTCTAGTGTGGTGAGACCATTTTGAATGAGCTTCTTAAGGACGTCTTCAATTAGTTCCGCCAAGGCATTGTATGTATGTATTTTTGGGAATTGCCTTGTCTGACAAGGTTGTCCTTGAATTTGAATATTTTGACTACTTTGGTTATTTTGAATGATGTTGGGAGGAGGTGTCAGTGTAGTCATTGATCTATTTTATGGCTGAGCTCCTTTAAGGGTAAGCATTGGATCCATCGTGTTTTCCATCTTAGCGTCAACAACGCCATCATTGGTAATGTGTTTATTCTTGACCCAATATTTACTCTTTTCTGCAGGTGGATTTGTGTTTGTTTTTTTAGGGCCATATTTTAGTTCTCCTTTATCAATAAGGGCCTTCTCAAGTTGGACACCCTTTTCAACTAAGTCTGTGAAGGTTGTGCAACAGTGAATTTGCAAGCCATTATTTCAATGGTCCTAGGAGTGTTTGGATGAACATGTCGACTTTTTCTTTCTCAGGTATGTCAATATGGCAACGAATTGCTAGAATCCTCCATCTTTGGAAGAATGGGATAAAATTTTCACCAACGTCTTCTTGTGTAAGTGTGCATAAACTGGTAATAGAGGTGTCTGTGTCAATGTTGTAGGCATAATTTCACACAAATTTGTCTGCAAGTTTGTCCCATGATTTTATTCCCTTTTGTAAAGTGGAAAACCATTCAAGTGCGGGGCTTGCAAGACTCTTAGAGAAGAGTTGCATCAAGTATGTATGTTCATAGGCAATATCCACACAATTGGTTGTGAATTCTCAAACGTGTTCAATGGGGTTTGTCTTGCCCTTGTACTTGGTGAAGTTTGGTGCCACATACACAGGAGGAAATGGTGGAATGTATATATTTGTGTCAAAAGGATATGGACATAGGTCATATGGCATGTGTGACTTTTTATTGGACATTTTCATAGTCTCTATTGTTTTTTGCAGGTTTTCCACTTGTGTTGTCAAGGCATCGATTATAAGATTGTTCGTTGCGTCACACATGGGAGTGATGGGTATCCCATGTGTTCCCATTTGTTGCGAAGAGGTTTTCTGATTTTGTTGTGGGATGTGTTGTTGTGAGATATATGACATGTTTTGATTTGAATGTTGTTGGTATTGCAAGTTTTGGTTAGGGACATGTTGATGGGTATGAATGTGTGATGCATAAGTAGGAATGTGCCCTCCAACCATATTAGTCAATATTTGTGGGATATGTTGGCCTTGAATTTTTTGGTGTCCAAATGAAGTCATATATTGTGTATTCGGATTGCCTTGTCCAAATTGGTGAAATCGTCCATGGGGCATGTTGGTGTTTTTCCCTTGGGAAGTATTAGTGTTAAGTTGTGATGATGTGTGGACATTTGGTTGTGGTCCTCGAATAAAGATACGTCATTTACTTCCTCCAAAGGGATTGAATGAAGATCTAATGAAAGGATTCAATGATGATGCTCCCATGGTGCTAGATGAAGCTCCAAATAGAGGGTTTGAAGAACTTTCCCCCATTGATGAGGATCCAAAGGTAGCTCCAACTGATTGTGAGGATGTCATTGACATTGTTGGAATTGATTGTGACATGGCTTGTGACATAGTCGATGTCCCTCCAACGGATGTTGCATTGATTGAATTGGAATTGTTTTGATTGGTTGTGTCATTAGAGGTGGCATTAATAGTGCTTGTTCCAATTTGTGAGGTGACACCAATGAAAGCATTGCTTGCATTGTTTTGAGGTTGACTAGTATTGGACATGTTTGTATTGTTGTTGTTGGTATTGTGATCAGGAGAGGTTGGTCTCAAAGTGTTAATGTAAAATCCATGTGGTAATTTAACCCTTGGTCCAAGAGCATGGCTAGATATCTTTGTGGGTCATGTAAGACTAAGTCTTCCACAAAAGAGGCTATGTCAGGATTTTGTGTTGTAGCTTCTAAGTCTTCGGCATATACTTGTCCATGTTGGTCCCTTTGTAAAAATGGTTCGAAGGGGTTATGTGACAAAGATGGCATGTTCATTTCGCTAAAAGGATTGATAAAGGAAGCATCTTGGTTCATGTTTTGATTCATGTCATTAGAAAAGATGTAAGTGTTGTTGTTTTGTCCAAAATTAGCCATTTGTCTTCTTTTTCTTTGAAGCCTAGTCTCAACCATATAAAGAGTTGCTCAAATTAGGAAGAGGATGAAAATGACAACTAGATGACACTATGTTTTTGGGATTTTGAATAAGGGATGCAAATGCAAACTATGTTTTTGATTTTTGACTATAAGGGATAACAATGCAATATGACAATGTTGCCTAAAGGAAATGACAAATGCCAAAGGACAATAAGGATTTTTTTTTTTTTGGATTTTTAGGAACAAGTTATGAAAAATGAAGACTAAGATGATTTGAATGTTCTAAGGTATGAAAATGAAATGAGGACCTCAGGATTGTTTTATGTCTAAAAATGAAGATAATGGACCTAAAGGATGCAACTAAAATTTGCAAAGTTAAACCTATGGTTAAATGCAAGCTAAAGATGTCAATGATGGAAGATTTGAGCACTTTTTTTTTTGGTTTTTGACAGGGATTGCTGGAAAAAGATGTTTAATGACAGATTGGACAAGTTTGGTCTTGGGTTTCAGATTGCAACAATGTTTTAATTTCTCCTAGTAAAATGTGTCGTTCCAGGTTGCGAATGCGTTGCAGTTTATCAGATGCGTCACAGATTTAGCGAATGTGACTCTACAGATGGCAGATGTGACTTAGAAAAGAAATTGTGGTGTTATGTAGAGCGAATGCAGTTTAGGCCAGGCAAGTGCGTCATTAGAAATGGAAAATGTGACTTAGCAGAGCAATTGCATCACATAAAATGGCAAATGTGGCGTAGAAAGGTGAATGTGTTTCAACAAATGCATTGCGACATAATAAGTCAAGTTTGTTTGCAATTTTTGGATTTTTTTTGAAATTGGATGATTGACCTTCTCTATTTGCTGCAATATGAAGTTTTCCCTCATATTTTGTGTGAGCGATATGTGACAATGCCAAGACCAAAGCAAATGTTGAAGGATTTGATGACAAAATGCAATACTATGCAACTATGCAACTAGTAAGCAACTCTAAACTATGACTAAAGTATGCCAAAATGTCAAATGAGAGATGAAGTATGCCTAAGACAAGAGCTAAGTTGACAAGATTGCAAGATGATAACAAGATTTCCTAAAACAAGATTGCATGAGATGATCAAATGAGACCAAAATTTCTATTTTATAGAAAATGCAATTTTGAATGAATGGCCAAGATTGAAGATTGACAAATACCCTAGAATTAATGGACAAGATTCAATATGACAACCCACAATTATGGTTAGAGAAACATTAGGTCAAATTTAAAATGAGTGGACAAGATTCAATTTGAGAAAATCAAATCAAGGGTTGATAATGCATGTGACAAGGAGATAAGAATGACACATAAAAAGAGAGAGCTGGAAAATCAAATGATATTAGAAATTACTTGATTTATGGAGGAAAAATACTATTTTGAATTAAAAATTAATTTAATTAAAAGGTGGGGTCATGTGACAGTAAATAATTAATTTGAATTATTTACTAAAAGAGGGAAAATTAGAAAGTGGGACCATTTTAAATAAATAAATAATTTTATTTAAAATGGGGAAAATGCCAAGGTGGACAATAATTAAATAAATTAATAAATTTATTTAATTATGAGAAGACTTTTAAGAATTAATGACATGTTTCAATAAATAAATAAAATTTATTTATTTAAATAATAAGGAAGAAATTAGTGGACAAAGATATAATTAAATAAATTTATGAATTTATTTAATTATGGACAGACATTAGACAATTAGTGACACATTTAAATAAATAAATAAAGTTTATTTATTTAAATAATCAAGAGGAATAAATACATGAATTAATTAAATAATTATGAATTATTTAATTAATAGTTGAAAGTGGACCAAGGACATAAATATTTCAATTATGTCAAGAAGAAATATGGCGACAATAGAGTTTGCAGGCCTAGGTCATTTTTATGTGTCTACATGTAGCATCTAATAAAGTAGTACTACAAGTCGAAGATGATACAAAATATGGCTAAAATGGTATGGGGGAAGGATTAAAATAAATCATTACAAATCTTTGAAGCATTTCAAGAGCATACTTTTGCTAAAATATGGAAATCCCATCCAAAGACTAATAACCTAGAAACCAAGAAAGTAGTACAAAAGGTCGAGATTTGTCATCTCAAACTGCTCCATAAAAACTCATTGAACACTGGATCTTGGAGAATGAACCACCTATAAGGATAAAATCATCCACATATAGCACAAGGATCTAAAGATCACCCTTTTGTCACTGAATGTACATTGTGGGATCATAATGACATCATGTGAAGCCAAAAGAAAGAAGAAAAGTGTCCATCTTCTCATACCAAGCTTGAGGGTCCTATTTTAGACCATATAATGAATGATGAAGCCTAAAAACCAACAAATATTCCTCAATAAAATCATGTGGTTGCTCCATATAAATCTCCTCATGAAAATCATCATGAAGGAAAGCACTCTTCACATCCATCGGGTATATTTTCCATCCCTGTGAAGGTACAAGTGAAAGTACAAGGTGAATACAATTCATCTTGGCAATAGGGGCAAAGGTCTTAGAATATTCAATGCCTTAAACCTGACAAAAACCCCTTTGTAACAAGAGGAGATTTAAACTTATCAATGGAGCCATCTACAACATATATCGTACAGTACACCCACTTGCACCTGTAGACATGGAAAATATACCAATTGACATTACGCATCTGATCCCGACCACTAATACCATTTCACCCTAAATTATCCCTCGGTCTAACCATTTAATCAAATTCCCTTATTTGATTAAATTCATCAATTTCTCTCCCTTAATTAAATAAATCATCTACCTAATTAGGTCATCCTTTCTTGTTAATTAAATTAATCAGTCTGATTTAATTATCCCTGTTTAATTAAATAATTAATTTTATTTGATTAAATCTCTAAAGTCTATCTATTAAATTAAATAAATTAAAACTTTATTTGGTTTAATCTAACACCATCTCTTTTAATTAAATAAATCAAAAGTCCTTATTTAATTAATCCTTTTATCATATTCTTCTCATATTTGATTTAAATAAATCCACAAATTTAAGTCAAATAGGTCACATCATTTAACCCCCTTTATTAAATTAATTAACTTTGATTAATTTAATCTCCTATCATGTCCCATCCTCCAACATTTACCACTTGCACAGGAAAATAGATTTAATTCATTTATTAAATCTCCATTTTCCTCACAAGGCATCTTTAAGGAATATTCTCCAAGTTTGAATTCAAAAATCCAAGTTGACATGTACATCCAACAAGGCATTTACTCTCTCTTACATGTCCTTTGCCTTGAGCCAAGTGGCATTTAATGCATTTTTTCCTTCCCTCTTGCATGTCATTTCAACAAATTCAAAATTCAAAAATAGGCATTTATTGGCACAATCCTCAAAACTTGCACATCCTCCATCCACTCACAAGTTGACAAGTGGCACTTTGCCATTGGCTAATTCTTAGTCCCACATTGCTCTATTTTGGGCATTCCTTCATCAATCTCATCTATAAATAAGAGGCTTCATTCCTCATTTTATCATCCACAACTTGAGCAAACTTACTATACTCAAATCTTTAGCAATATTCATCCATATCATTGAGTTTATAGCTAGGTTATGTAGGTTTTTCGTCATGGAGCATACTTGAATCTTCAACAAAGTGGATCACTCTTCATCAATCTTCAACACTACATCATAGGAGTTGGGAAAGGGCCAATTTTCACATCAGATTGGCACCAATTCCCCCATGGGATCAAGAGTTTGCTTGTTTTAATAGGATTTAATCTATTTCATTGTGTTTTTCACTCTTCTTTCCTATTTTAAGCTTTGCAAATAGATTTCATGGGGAACTTAGATTCTAACTTGCATTTCAATCTTATAATGTGTTTATCTCTTGTGTTTTGTAGGTTTTAGAGGGATCTTGGTTCACAGCACCAAACTAACTTTCTTCCCTTAGGAAGAGGAATAAGATCCCGAGTATTATTCTTCATCAATGGAGAATACCCATTTGCCACAACATTATCCCAATCAGGAATACCAACAACCTCTAAAAACTTTTGAGGATCATCCAAAATGGAATGAATCAAGAGAATAATACCTGATGTCTATGCACGATTACGATGAGAGCTTGAAGGATCACCTATCAAAGATATAATTGCATCAATAGTATCACAAGCCCACTTGGGTAAGGGTTGAATATATAGAGGTGGAGGGATAGCTGGAACATCATCCTCATCCTCAAGAGATTAAGAGAGATTAGTGGGTAATGAGGGAGAAGTTAGTATTGAAGAATCCATCTGAGGAAAGCACTCATCAAATTTTACATCCTGTTGAAACAAGACATCTCTGGAATCAAGATCAAACAACTTGTATGCCTTAACATTCTCTCAGTAGCCAAAAAATATTTTTGGTTTTCTTTTCCTCTCCATTAATTTTTGTTGAGATTTATAAATGAATATCCAAGCCTCACTACCAAAGACTTTGAATGAAGATACATTGGGATTGAAATGGGACCAAGCCTCCTCAAGAGTCATATGTCATAATGCCTTGTGAGGTATACAATTCTAAATATAATTGGCATGATTTGTTGTCTTAGCCCAAAAATAAGAATGCATATATTGTGACTAAATCATATAGTTGGCCATCTCACGTAAAGTTATATTCTTTCACTCAATAACACCATTCTATTGAGGGGTGTATGGAATTGTAAGATAATGTTGTAGACCATACTTAGTGAAAAAGTCCTTGAAAGTTTGATTGGCACACTCCCCCTATTGTTTGTGCATATACACTTGATAGAAATACCATATTGCTTCTTCATGAATGCCTTAAAGATCCTAAAATAATCAAAGACATCACTCTTGTACTTGAGAAAGTACACCCATGTACGATTGTAGAAGTCATCAATAAATTTGAGCACATATTTGGACCCTGAAAAAATGAAGTAGTCATAAATGACATGAGGTTAATATGTAACAACTCTAAGGGTGCCTTAGCATGTATGGCTCTACTCATAAAAAAAATCTTGGTGATGTTTTCCAAGAGAACTTCCTTGAAAAACACCATTAATACAAGAAATCTTAGGGAGCCTAACTCCAATATCTATGTACTCATCTGCTAGAGATATCTAAGACACAAACAAAAAATTCATGCCAAAGATTACTCACAATGTTTGCATGTGCTATAAAAGATGAACCTGAACTGGTTGAACTCTCAAAACCATCAAATCAGTATGAATGAGAGGAAGAATCAACACTCTCAATGGCCACAATAATATTAAGATCACGAAGGTCATAAACAACTACATCATGTGGGGTAAGCTTGACTGTCCTACTCGTACTAGATTGGTAAATCTAATACTTCAAAAGAAGGTTGGTGGAGATATCAAGAACAATAAGAACCTCTTGAAGAAAACCACCCTAAAGTGTGATAATACCTGAGTCCAAAACTTAAAGTTGTGTAGAATTCCATATTGCAATATGAGTAGTGTTGCAATATGAAAGGGATGAGATTGAATCCTAAGAGCGAGTCATGTGATGTGTCACGTTGGAATCAAGTATATATGGAGTTGCAAAAGATAAGGCCCATGCAAAAAGAGCATGACCTTTACCTATGCATGAGGAAGAAGACTTAAGGGTTGAGATATTATGTTGGTGCATGAATTCATTTAAAGCCTCTATTCTCTTCCAACATATAGTGATTGCATGTCCCTCCTTACCACAAAAACTATAAGGTTCACTTGATTTCTTCTTCATCTTGGAGGAAGACTCACCAAACTTAGAAGATGTATCATTCCAAGGAGTGGTTTAAGGTTTTTTTTATGACTTTTGAGATGGTTTGGAGGAATGCTCACTAACTAATGAAGTCTATTTCTTGGGATTTTTTTTTCTTGTCTTTCCATTTGGATGTAGGTCTTGGAATTGGAAAGAGAATCAAATTGAGTCAAATTTTCCTTTTCATGAGTCAAACGCTCACCAAAAACCTTGAATGTTGGTATGATAAATGTAGTGCCCAACACATCCATAATAGAGTAGAAAGTAGAAGAGAAGACCTAAAATGGCCCTCTAAGCTTAGACAAGATCAATAAAACATATTCTTTGTTAGTTTCATTCTTCCCACAACCCTCCAAAAGAGATTTGAGTGACTTCAAATTCTGCAAGAAGTCTTCAGTGGAGGGGAAATAATCAAGTACAAGTGATCTCAATTTTGCCTCAATTGGTAGAGATCAAAACTCATTAATGGTTCCAAAAATATCTTTGAACTTCTCCCACATATCCCTAGGAGAGGCACAAGAATCAATATGAAGCATGTGATTGTTTGAAACCTACAGTGAAATCAGCCTCATATCCTCATCCATCTTGTTCCTATGCTGAATTATCTTAAATTAACGAGTCAATGTTGGTTGTAATTCATCCAAAGTGGACCATAAACCCTTTGACATGAGAAATTTGGTCATATGAGCTTTCTAGATTTGATAGTTGTGTGGTGTAAGACATTCAACTGAAGAGGTATCTGCCATGATAGTTGAGGTTTTCAAAATAATGTGTACGAAAAAGTAGTTGTTATATGATGCATATAGATATTGAAAATAATAAATATAACCCCCACAAAAAGAAAAAAACCCTAATGCAACTTTGAGAGTAGAAAAACTTAAAAAAGCAAAAATAATATGAGATAAATATCTATGTACCTGGTGAATTTCTAGAAAAATGGATTGCATGTTCGTGTAGAGCATTGAAATACCTTTCCAATGCCTATTTGTTCACAAAAAATGGAGTCTATATGCTCAAGAACTTATGACCTTTAAAGTGCAAAAAGGAAGATCTAATTTCAATTGCCTATAGAAAATTCTTGGAGAAAAATTTGGAAAAATGGACTATACCACTGGAATGGGCTCAAAACTTGCTTTATGATGGTATTTCATTTATAAGAAACAAGTAAGTGAGGTTAAAGTTATGCCCGATTTCATAAAAAATGCTCAATTACCCTATATAATCTGATTAGGATCTAGAATAAATTGCATATTTGAATGCTTAATTAAAAACAACTTAGCAGAAATTTAATACATGCATACATTATTGAAATTACGCATTAAAAACTTTAAGGTGAAAAACAGAATTGAGAGAGAAGAAGATAGAAAGTGCAAACGATCTGATAACAGAGTTCGCCACAAACATGACTACGTCTTCGGGTCCACTCCAATAGAGTGAGACCGATCCGATTAATCTCCAAGAACATAATTACAATTGCACCAAGACCATTTCCTTCTAGCACTTCGGTAGCATGACAAAACTCCGATGTACAAAAATGACTCAAAAATCTCCTTAGAAAAATCTCCCTGTTTCTCTGATTCAATACTTCACCACCTGGACTTGAAAATTCTGAGTGCCCAAAACTCACTCCTAAACTCCCCTTTTATACATCAAATTTACCAAATATGGTAGAAAACCATATGATTTACCAAAATCTCACCCAAATCTCCTATTTACATTCCAAATATTTCAAAATCCCCTTGAAATAACATGTAAATCCTTAATAATCTTAAAAACCCATTCAAAATAATCCTAAATATCCTCTTTAATATTTTAGCCCTTTTAAATTATCTTGAATATATGGCTCTCATTAAATCGAGCCCCCTATGATAATCCCTTAACATTTCGAGAGAGTTTGTTTTAGTTTATGATTTTAAAACTCCTTAATAATAGGGATGGCTCGAGCCATATTTTCTAGGCTCATCTTAAACCTTTAACAATAACAATTATTCCCAAAAATTATTCCGAAAATAATGGGCGACGCATTTGTAAGGAACCCTTAATGGAATGTGGGAGGTCGGGTGTTCGAACCACCCACCCTTTTCTATAAGGGATTTTCCATTGTCTTTTTCTAAACAATAAATCCAAGATTGTTTATTATCAAAATAAACCGACGGCCAAATATACGTAAAGCTGATTTTTTGGCATGTCTATAGGAGACTATATTTGTGCAAGACAGGTCCATGGGTTTGAATCTCATGCTATACCTTTAATAAATAAAACTGTTTTCAAAATGACCCAAACCAAGGAGATTAAAGCGCTGCCACGTGGCACTTCATCATTCAATCATTGAAGGACACATGTCAAAATTTGATTCGCTGGAGAACACCAACCAGATTCCATGTCATGCTGACTCACCGTGCCACATATCGAACTCTCATTCGTCCACGTCATCGTTGACTGCTTACTGTACGCCCGTCTTGCTGGCTCGAGATGATGACGATGTGTACATAATGTCTGATGAAACGTGTCACAACCTCGATTGGTTACGTATTGATGACACAACATGCAGTAATACACGGTCGTTCACTTTTGTTCGTCGCATGCGGATGTGGTGAGGTGACATCCCGTGCAATCGACCTTCAAAGTCACCCCAAAACTTTGGCAGCGCATAATAACTTCGCGCATATGATGGCCAGTTTCAATGCGACGGAAGGCGTTGGAATCATCTCATGAGCTCTGGAAAGCAGCGTCACTTCCGTCGATTTAAAGGATCATTTTTTAACTTTCGGACAACCATGATGGCGGTTGACCCAAGGTTTGGTAGCGTATAACGTAAACAGACTCCTTTTTTCCCCCATTCAAGTTCTGTAGATCAGAATGTTGAGCTCTTTCGATGGTGCTGAAATCACGGAGTATTGAGACATTTCAATTTCGGTAAATATCCCCGGATCACTATAAAATTTTTGTCGGGGAGGCTAAAAAGTTTGGCCTAGTCACATGGGGTGACCATACCACTTGTTGAGGCTAGAGGCTTGGGCCTTGGCCACTTATGTGATCGCGTGTGAGCACTAAGGAGCCTATGAGGTTGATACAAAAGACCCGGTCGCCAGTGCTGTGACTATCAGCAAAGGAATATCAAAAGGCCCTCGGGCTAAGTGGTAGTTGGTCAGCGATGTGACTAGTAAAGTGCAAGTCTTGATGAATTCTGATTTGGTAAATTATCAAAGCTTTACCTATTATTATACTTGTCATACAAGTGATGCTCTGCTCCAAGGGTGAAGCACTTAATATAAAGCGTTGAGGGATTTTAATAAAGCACCATGCGTTGTAATTTATATATATTTTTAATTTTTTTTCAAAAAAATCCATACGGTATGGCTTTTGGGGGGCCATACAACCTCCCAATATTTTTGTTTTCCTTAGAAGCTCCTATAACCAAAAATCAATAAATCTTATATCAAAATTCATCTATTGGACATCCTGAGTGCAATGGTGAGGTCCTTTTTCCTCCAAAATGTGTACCAAAAATTCATTTGTTCGACCTCCTGAATGCAACGGTGAGGTCCTTTTTACCATTTATGGTGTGTGGTTTGTTTTCTATGGTGTCTGGCTCTTTGGTCCTTCTTTGCTCATGTTTTTTCTTGGGATTTGTTGTTTGCTGCTCCTCTTTACTGGCAACACTTTACTTTGTATTTTCTCTATTTTTTTTCTTGACTTTTTTGTCCTTGCAAAGCTTTTCTAGCTTCTACAATATGTAATATCTTTTCAATTAATTTGATATTATCAATTATTTTTCGGGGAAAAAAAAGTTGGCTATTATTCATAATACGTCAATTATCCTTTCTTTTCTCTCGTTAGGATTGTCCTTAACATAACTTGTAACGAAATTTCCCTCTTTTATGTTTGAATTTTAAACTTAGCAACGATAAACATAAAGTGAGGTGGATGATCAAATTCAAAGATGTTGAGCATTGTTGTTGGAATCATTTTTATCCTTGCCTGATGGATGAAGACTTATATTTGCATGTTATCAATTTTCTATTAATCTTGTTTTGTAGATCATGTTAAGGAAAAAACAATTTCTATTTTTTAATTTGTTGGATTTTTCTTTGATGAAAAAATATTAAAATTAATTTTTTAATCGATTTCTATCTTTTTAGATGCTAAAAAAACATTTAACACGAAAAAAATCTCAACCTAATCAATAAGAAGAACATGATAACTTTTTAATGCGGCTAGCCATTTATATCATAATTCTTTAACTTAGGATACAAACTCTTGAATATCCTTGTTTTTCCATATTTTCTTTCAATTGATTTGTGAATTTTTAATTACCTCAAATTATTAATTTTGTCAAAGAGTAATGCATCCATTGCATGTAATTTTTTTAATTGATAGTGATAGTCCAACCAATGAACATCTAGAATTAAAAATTTGACCAACAATTCTGTATAGTCTATATTTAATTGTCTATTTTTAAAATTGTTAAAATATCTTTTATCTTTCTTTCTACCTATTCATGTTGTGAATAGTCATGCAAAAATCAAGACTTTTTTTTCTTCCCTAAATTATGTGCAATGCCATGCATTTAATTCATTGAATCAAATTTCAAACCTATTAATGACTTCAATGACATGAACACTATTACATACATCATAATAAAATTACATTGTTGACTTAGAGGTAGTATTTTCCATATTTCATTTAAGATTTTCAAAGCTTATTAAATAATTGTGAGTACACTCAATGCAAAATTTATATTTATCTATCTATAATTAATATTTCAATAAAATCTACCCATCTACATTAAATAGTAAGATAGAGATTTTAATATATATATATATATATATCATGTTAAATTTTATTTTATTTTAGCTACATTAGATTATAATAATAATATTATACAACAACAAACAATCACATTACACCTCTAACTGATTCTATTAACTAAATGTTTAAAACAACCAAGCACACCCTACAATTGACAGAAATGTGTGACTTGTTTTTATGGGTCCTGAGCCAAGACGACTATGCTTTAACTTCATAGGATAAAATCACCTACCAACAATTTTAGAAGCCAAGTAGCACCGGACTTCCATGTGCTCTTATATATGGGTGGTCAGCTGGGCTCATCTCTAATTACATGTAAACTAATCACCCAAATTAAAACTGGCCAAGTCCCTTGACTAATTCTAGTTATCAAATACCTAACCCACAAAGAATATATTATATCCTATACATGTAGCACATGTCTCTCAATCCCTGGAATGCTTATCTGGCATTACCAGCTGCATATTGGAATTGAGCTTTGACAACCTTTATCCTCGTCTCATTAATCAGAGAAGTACTGTGAGGAGGAATTGAACTTAATAACCTTCATATTTGTCCCTTTCACCGAAGAAGAATTGTTAGCGGGAGTTCCAGAGTAATTAGAAGCAAAGGACTGATTGTTAGGAAAATCAGTCATACAAATCCCCTTCATCAGTCCAGAGTAATGTGATTGCAGGAGAGCAGTAGTCGGCATGACAAAAAGGCATGTTGTTAATGGAGGCTGTGAATTTGGTACTGTGGGGGGCTATGGAGGTTTAGCCTTTTGGGAAAGGATTTTACCCCAGGCTCATTGTGAATAAGATTTTTTTGTCTATCTGAAGCACTGTTGCAGGGAATTGTGTGTTTGTCAGGCTTTTTAACTTCAGGGTACAGACATCCACCAAAGCATAATGCAAAGAGGAATTTTGTCAGATGTATTTGGAATTCATCAGGGAGAAATGTATGGTAAATGTGGAAGCATAGACAGGGTATGTAAACTGTTTGACAGAATGCCTCAAAGAGATTTCATCTCATGGAATGCAATGATTGCAGGATAGGCACAAAGTGGATTTGTTGAGAAGGCTTTAGAAACTTATCTTTTACCTTTATAAAAGATTTGAACAATTCATTTGGGCTTTAAAATGATCTCTTATTGCTAAAACTTCTTTCTATTTTGTGTCTACATTTGTTTCTGTTTCATGCTTATTCTCAGTCCAATTTCATGATTCCTTGAAGGTGTTGTGGTGTTGCATTTGTGCTATGACTGTTTGCAAAAGCTCCATGGGGGTTTGATGCCTTCCAGAGTAAAATAAAGGGTAGAAGGGCAAAGCAACATAGGAAGAGACACTGATCAAAGGCTAAAACAAGCTCAAGGATATGTGACCAGTGGTTATATTTTGTGATGTGGTGGCTTCTGACACATCTAGTGATTTTGCTCTCCTTTATTTTTAAGGAATAGATAAGGTGAAATCATTAATACCTTTTGGAAGTTTCCTTTCCTCACCAAGCTAAGCCCTTAAATTATTATTTAACAAACATGATATCTATTTGTATGCAAGCTTTAGAAATATTGAGAGATAACAAAATCATGCAAGACAACTTGTTCAATGCCTGCCTTGTAATATACAACCTCCTCTTGTAGTTTTCTTGTCATCAAAGTTATTTTATAGGATTGAATTTGGTTACAGGTTAAAACTATTTTATAAGATTTAATTTGGTTATAAGTTAAAACAAATCTTTAAAATATAGTTCCTTATCTTTGTAGAGAATATTGTTTTTTACTTCAATATAATTTTGGTTTAACATCTTGTACGATAACTCAACATTTTCTTTATAGTTTTAGTTTATAGTCTAAAATGTATAGATTAGTTTTATGAACAAAATAGGTTACGCAATTACTACAAAAGTAGTAAATCTTTTAGGGGCTTTATTTTGCAAGTTTGGATATCCACTCACCATGAATTGAGCTATTTCATAAGTGATAAAGTAGGAGTTAAAAACATCCACAATCTATTTTTGATCTTTAACCAAAATGAATTGTACCACAACCCATGTTTTTGTTTGAATCATTGGGAGAATAGTTCTCATAATAATGACTATTTGCTTTATTTTGCTTTTCTAAAATTTGCATGGTCAATCTTTTTTACTAAATGATGCAACATAAATTAGCTAGGTGATTTTCATTGCAATTTTGTAAATAGAAAATCAAATTTATGGGAAAAACTTGTGAAGCATTATTGGTTAGTTGTGCATATGGGAAAAACTTGGGGAGTATTATTGGTTAGTTGTGCATGTCAATTATTTGAGTTTCTTTAGTGAATGCCTATTCAAATAACTCCTATTTAAGGGTCAATGACAATAAAGTGATTAAAAGCTTCCCTAGTACTAGACAAAATATTTTAAATAACAATATAATTGTTAGAAGTTTCCCTCATACTAGACAAAGTATTTTAATTGTTTAATTAGAAAAGAAACAAGCAACAAATATTTGACTCAAAACATTTTAATTGACAATAGAGTGGTTAGAAGCTTCCCTCATACTAGACAAAGTGTTTCATTTATTCAACTAAAAAAGAAAAAAACAACAAATATTTGACTCAAATTAAAATTTTGCATGCCTATTATAAGATAAAAAACATTGATGATTTCATAATTTCACTCACTCTTTTATCATCTAAGGAATGCATTCAACTTAATTATTATAGAGGTAAAAAATGTAGCATTCATGTTTTTTCTACATGTTTTGTACATACTTTTAACTTTTAATCTATAATATAGTAGTTCAATATTGTAAAAGAAAATAAAGTTTTCAGGTTAAATTAATAAGATGCATACATATATGCATAATTAACCTAGACTAGTTTAATAATAATATATGTGGTTTAATGAAATTTGAAATTAAATTTTAAAAGTAATGAAATTAATACAAATAAAAATTGCACTTAGCTCTATGCATGAAGAATAAATGACTTGTATGAAGATTCTAGAATTTGTAGTGCCTTAGGAGCAAGAATGAATAATGATAGTTTGTAACCCACATTAGAATCAAAATATTATATTTGCACTACAGAGGATTGAATCTGTGGATCAAGGTTGGATATGTGCTCATAACAATGTCTATTATATGTGGAAATGGTTAGGAAATATGCACAATTAAACTTTTTTATTTCACCTTGTTTGTCCCTACTTAATCTTCCTTTTCTAATATCTAAAGAATGGTGGTATTTTAAAACTACTTTTCTTAAGAAGATTGTTGTTGTATCATAAGGGGACATGTTCTCCTCAGTCAACTGTCAAAAAACTTAAGTTAAAGATTGAGGACATCACTCTTCAACATATGCTCTTAAGATGAATGTGCAAATAAATATTCATTTAAATTTTGTCCTTCCCTAAATGCAATGATACTCAAATCAATCTAATCAAATGCTTTTAAACATAAGTATATATCAATAAATTATTTGAATGTGTATTTTTAGCTCTAGACAAGAAAGGAATTGGTAAGAATCATCCAAAACTTGAATTTAAATTTTAAAATGTTAAAGGTCAAATTCATAGGTGTAGAGTCAATTTTGTGAGTGAATAGTTAAGGTGTCAAATTCTAAGAACAACCCAACTCATATCCCATTATTCTTCTTCAAACACATATAAATTAGTAATGTTGAGTTATGGTTCAAAATATGATCAAAACAGTAGACAACTATCTTTCATTTATCAAGACAAAAAGATGGTAGAATCAAGGTGAGAAGGAAATGTCTAGGAACAAGTACACACATAGGTATAATACATGAATACAATGGATAAGGTATGGATAAATTATATGGGGATGCATGTAAATGAGACATAACAACATGGGGAAAAGAGCTCGACTTTGCAAAAGAACATGTCATTAGCCAATCTGTAAATGTATCAATAAATTCTCTCAAGATGAGCACAAAACTAAATGGGAAATGATGGTTATGTAAAATTCACCATTACATGTTTCCCCCACTTTGAGGTGAATGTGAATCCTAAAATGATCATGGTTTTCAAAGTATGTAGTGTTAGGAAAGGTGTCTCAACCTTGCTAACTAAGTATAAGGTGAATTTTGTAGCTATTGTTATGGTGCTTGAGATAGAGGTTTTGATGGTGAATTTTGTAGGTATTGTTTTTTATTAAATAAGCAAGTAAAGGGACCTAATCCCAAAGTTCATAATATCAACAACTTAAAGAAGAAGAAAAAACTAGAGAAAAGGCACACAGGCCACTAAGAGAACAACTAAGAATATAGGCCTGCCAAATAACAACACAACAAAAAAATAGATAACTAGCAAAATAGAAAATAACACCACAAGCAACAACAAGGAAATAACAATCAAGAGCCAGAAAAAATATTTAATCAGGTTCTAGTTATCCATCAGAGCCTCTAATGACTGCTCCCAATCCTCTTTGATCTAAACCTTTTTCCCCTTCTTATTGTTGGCTTTAACCAATTGAGGGTCTTTGTCCTTTCCCTGTTTCTTCCTTTGTTTTTTTAATTTGGATTTACCCATCACAGTCCCTATTACAACCTCCACATAATGCCCTCGGTGAAAAAAATAAGATTTTAGAGGTTGATTCTATTCTCTACATTTTATCATAGTAATTGTTGGCATTTATCTTACCCCCCATTTCCTTCACTTTCATCTGCATAGCCTCTAATTGTGTTCTAAAAAACATGAGAAATTCCACACACTCAATTCTCTCATCTGTATCATCCTTCTCAACCTCTTTTTGCTTGTCCAAAGAAATAGAGGTTAACTCTTCATCTTCATTTAGGTTTCCATCTTATTCATCTTCATTTCCTTCTTCTTCACCTTCATCTTTAGTGTCATCCCTTTCATATTCATCCTTCTCTTCCTCAGACAACTTCTCATCATCGTCACATTTCTCCTCCTCTACATCCTCATATTGCCCCTCCTCAGCCTTAATCTACAAATAATCCTCCTAGTCCTCGCTAGGGTTGTCATCCTCAAAAATATCCTTAGAATGAAGGAGGAGCTCCTCATCCTCATAGGCTTCCTCTTCCTTATTCGAAACGTAATTTTTTTATCTTTAGTAACCAACAAAATACCTGTAGTAGGGACTTTGGCTAACCTAGTGGACCTTTGACCCCCAAAATAAATCAATCTATTCTTCACTAGGTTCTCAATAGCTCTCAACTCACCTTCAACATCAAAAATATTGATAGGTCCCCACCCTTCCTTAGTAGAGCTAATTTTCTTCTTTATTTTTCTAGTCTTGATAGAAAAGGGGCTTTCATTTTGATAGGGGTAACACCCATGTTATCCAAAATCTCATGTCCTTACATATTTTCGCAGAGAAATTGGAGAGCTTTTGCCACCAATTTTTATAGACCCTTTCCTCTTATCCAAAGTAATGATAAGAAGATCCTCCAACAGAGAAAGGCTAGAGTTATCATGAGGCCTAAAAGACCCCTCCTTACTTTTAGTGCCCTTCTTCCCCCCATATTTGGTAATCAAGCTAGTGCTCCCTTTAGAAAGATGTACAAAGGTAGGAGGGGCTCAACTCCTTGAATCTTCACATTGCTTTTCCTAAGAACATGGTTTTTCTTATGAGCTACCAAGAGGCTAAATTTATAAAGGGATATTATTAAGCCTTGGTGTAGAGAGGGATAAGCC
>VDFB02296099.1:0-38206 GCA_007258455.2 Sequoia sempervirens
AATTGCAAAAAAATGAATGGATAATTAATCTAATATCATAAGCTTGGTTAACTAGTTTATTTCATTATACAAATACTTATAAACTAGTCTTAACTAGTCTTCCTCTGATCCCATTATGACGTTGAATGACTTAACCAACCTTGGGTTCCTAGAAATATTTTTTTTATCATCTAGGGATAAATTCATTCTAGTGATGCAAGGTAATAACACTTACAATGTTAATCATCTCTTTTGAATTAATCATTTTGGTCAAGAATACTAGCTTCGTATAAATAATAAATCTAGTGTAAGGAAAAATAAAATTATTAGTATAATGATTTAACTATTTGAATTTTCCCTGGTAATCTTATATTATTTTGGCATATCTTTTCTTATATTTTTAGTTATTTAATCCACAATTGATAGTAATCTCTCATAATGAGTTTAACCACTTGGTACCTAGGGCCATATACATGTCTCATGTATTATCCCCAAATTAAATTTATGCTAATTTAATTAAATTTAATAACATATAGCAACTTCTATGAATAAAATTAACAAATAAAATGTTGATGGTGTTTTTTAAATGAGTGGCATGCAGGCTGATGGAGCTGGGTGGGAATCTTCTGGTTCCCAGGTGCCTCTAGTGCGAGTTGATTCTAGTGCTTCTACTGGGTAGGGTGGGTCTCCCAATGGCACTCACAGGACTTTTATGTCTCCTCCTATCCCCTTTTACTAGGAAAAGGTAGTCACACCACTTAACTAGAAATACACTTTTCCAAAAAAAGAAATTGTAGTCGAGGATGGGGTCCAGATTCTGCATTCGGATGAGGGTACCAATACAAAAATAAAGGAACCTTCTCTAGATCATTTGTTAGCCAAAATGGAAAATGGTATTATTATTAGGCTTATGGGAATATGGCCTAAAATTGAGTCTATTTGTAAGTGGGCTTCTTCCCGATGGGTTGTCAAAGGCTCGTTCATCACTTCTGCTCTTCCAAAAGGTCTATTTTGCTTTAGCTTTTCCCTTCATGAGGACTACTTGTTTATCCTCACTAAAGGACCTTGGTTCTTTGGTAAATAGAGTCTTGATTTGTGCAAGCAAAGACCGGGCTTTGATCCTTCTACCAATTTGGTGGAAGCGCTCCCAAACTGGGTTAGGATTCCTAGCCTTCATCTAGAGTTTTGGGACAAAAAAATTATTGCAAGAATGGAAAACTCCTTTGGAAACTTCCTTTCTCTAGATTATGTCATGAAGGAACACACCAAGTTGGTTTTTTCTTGGTTTTACATTAGAATTGAACCAAATAAGGTGAGCTCTTGACCTCAGTTATTCTAGAATCTAGGCTTGGTAAGTGGTCTCAGGCCACTAAATATGAAAAATCTCCTCTATTTTGTCAAAAAAAATTTACTATTGTTCATTTATGTAATGCTTGCCCAAAGGTTTGCTTAAGTCCCCTTTGGGTAAATCCAAGTCTATGGTGCCTATGCACATTGAGCTTCATCTCTCTGCCTAGTTTCTAATCTTTGTTGATAGACTAGAGTTCCCCCTTGGATTCCCCTTTGTTAGATGCCAATTTGGAAGTGCCCCTCCCTACTCCCTTTCCATGTGGTGACATTGTGTTGTAGTTGGTGGTTGATCCTAATGTGATTCCTGAAGAGGTGGTTTATTTGGTTATCCCTTTTGTTGTTCCCCCCTCACTCATGGTTGCATGTATGTATGGTCTTCTCAGTCCTTCTAAGATGACTAGCACTTAGAATTTGGTTGATGTGGGGATTTTTGCTTAGTCCTTCCTTCCTCATCTCTCCTTCTCTATCTCTAGCCATGTATCCCACTCTATCCATTTATCTCGCTCCCTCTCCCTCTCCCTCTTTATCTTCCTATACCTCTATATCTATATCTATTTTCCTCTACATCTCTATAGATCTCTTCATATTTATTCTTTTGTCTCACGCGCTATCTCTATCTCATTATCTCTCCATCTCTCTACCTCTATATCTCTCCCTCTCTCTACCTCTCTTTATATATCATGCTTCACATTTCTATTTTTATCTTTATATGTCTCCCACTCTCATACTCTCCCTCGTATATATAATTTATCTCTTCCATATCAATCTATCCCTCTCTCTCCTCTCTCTATCTATCCCTCTCCTCTTTTTCCATCTCCATATCCATCTCTATCTTCCTCTCTATCTATATCCCTATTTCTCTTTCTCTCTTCCCCCCTCTCTCTCCCTTTTTCTAGCCTTATCTCCCCCTCGCTCTCTCTCTCTCTCTCTCTCTCTCTCTCTCTCTCTCTCTCTCTCTCTCCCTATTGCAATCATAATATGAGCCTATTGGTGTTGGAGGTCGATTATCTTCTTAATTTAGAATATTATTTAGTCATGTTTGGATTCCTATAAGTGGATGCATAGATGATTTGAAGCTATTACTTCTCCATTGAAACCTTTGTTGCAAAAACAATATCATTTGTTAAATGGCCTAACAATTGACCGCATGTACTTAAAAAATGTATGCAAAAAATATAAAAAATTATTTCCCTAATTGACCTTCCACACCTCTTCAACATACCCATTGCACACCAAGGTGCAATTTCTAGTATATTTTATTTTAAAGATTTGGATTCCATCTTTATATCTAGTGATTTCATCACTTTAATTGAAATGGACTTATATTATAATTTTTAAATTTGAATTTCTTAATTAAGATCCATTCTTATTATTGTAAATTGTGTGTTTAGGTGACATTTCATAAGTTAATTCAATTAAAAACATATTTTGGATCTAAAAAAAATATTTAGAAAATCTAGAATACAATTACAAAAGGATCAAAATAATTACATTAGCAGTGCATGATTGTTGTTGTTTTAGACCTTAGTTCATTGTCATTGAATTGATTCATTTAGGAAGGTTTGATTAAGGATAATATGTTCTGAAGCACAATTTAATAAATTCCCTAAAGGTTCTTCTAAACACAACCAATTCTTTATTATATTTATAACATATGGAAGGAGAAAAACCTATTTCAATTAGTATAAGTCTATTAGAATATATCCACAAATCGCAAGTTCATGTCTACACTCGTGAAAGTGAATTAAAATAATACATAGGACCAATATTTTTGGGAAGACTTGTTGTTTGATAGGACCTAAAATTTTGATGCATGCTTATTGAAATATTAATCAAATTTAATAATCTTAATCAAATTTAGAGCTAAGTATACAAATGTTTGATTTATTTTACTTCTCAATAAATATTACACTGTCTAATATCAATCTCAACTCCTAAGTCTAGCTAGATTATTTATTTATCTTAGATAGTTAATGTGAGTGTGATTTTCTACTTACATGAAACCATGAATGTGACTTTCTTATACCCCTAGAGTTTATTCCTTCTCCATCAGGGTTTCAAATATGATGTTTCTATTTCATATCAAATTATGGTTTTGATCCACACATGAATGTTTATTATTATTTTATTTATTTACTAGGTTTTGGACTTTAGTGTGAGAAATTTTTCATGTCCACCTTCCTAGTGTAATCTTTGATTTTAGATCCAATTTTTTTTTTTTTTATGATCTCATGTGAGATCTAGCATTTATCATCAACTCTTTTATGGGATTTGATGTTAATTGTTCTTTTCTCCTTCATGATGATACCATAGGCAATGGTTATATCTTTATGTTGGCTCCTCATTTGTTATTTTTCCTATTGTGTCACCAAAAAGTGTATGCCTTGCTTGATATGGGAATAATTAACGATAAATTAGACTTAATGAGGCCTTGATTTGGTGTTGTGAGGTGTTCTACACATCCACACTAGATCTTGGACCCTTGCAAACTGAATAGAATGTGTTTAACAATGTCTTGTAAAGGTGTTGTATAGTGTTGTAAAAGACATTTTCACCTCTCTAGACTTAATGGACCCATCTTTCCCTAATTAAATGTTGCAAAATGAATTTAATGGAATTCTCACATTAATCTAGAAGGTTTTTAAATCAAACTTAATTCAAATCTAATGTTGTAATGTGTCTTACACATTCACATTGGATGTTGTGCCTTTCTAGGCTATGTGGGTGTCATTTTAATGATGTAAAGTGTATTTAATCACACTTTCACATTGAAATTTGTTTCCCTATCCCTAATTACCATTTACATCATCATTAATAGGCACTGATTGCCCCATATTGTGCATCCCAAGGCTTAATTTGATCAAAGAATTGACTAGAACAACCTGGAAGCTTGATTTCTTCACTCCCCGCTAATCCAGCTGGCAAAAGAGCCCCTGTGGGACCAAGTTCCCATTTGGGGGACTTAGTCTCATCCAGGTGGAACTAAGTCACCTAGCTTGGCGACTTAGGCCCATTTGGGCTATTTTTGAGGTTCAGGCAGGAAAAATTGGAATTTAAGTTTATTTTTCCTTCATGTTGGCCTTGGGGATCAAATTAATGGGTAAATTAGAAAAATTTACTATAAATACAAGCCTCTAAACCCTAATTCATAACCTAATCATTTTCATTCATCATTTATCTTCTTTCTCAATTCAAGCAAGCTAGGGTTTTGGCATTCTAAGTCATCAAGATAGCTTTCAAGGACATTCAAGGGCAGATTCTTAATCTATTGCTACTAAAACTCAAGATCAATCATCATGGAAAGTTTCTAATCATTTCATTTCATTTTCATGCTTCATCTTATCTCTTCATTTGGTTTAATTACCTAAAATTGGTTTGACCAAGACAAACCCCCATGCCCTAACATTCACCATTTCTTTCTCTTTCCTTGTGTGTTTGCAAATTTAGGCACTTTGAGGGTTTGGAAATCATTAAAATATTAAGTTGCAAAGTTTTTGAAGACATCTCCTTATTGGCCAAGTCAAGAAATCAACAAAATCTCACTTATAGTGCCAAAAATCAAAGTTTCAGAATCAGACACGTATCAGGAACCGAAGTGCAGACTGAGGGCTTCTGTTTCCACTTTCAAATTTTTAGAAATTTAGAAGTGAAATAAGTTGCCAACAGTGGTGACTTAGTCCCACTAAACCTTTTTTTCATAGTTTTTTGTAGTTTTGGATACCCATTTGACTGAATTGGCTCGAGATCAGTTTTTCTAGATCTGGGACTAAGTCACCCAGATTGGCACAAGTATCCCAGTTGGATTTTGCATTAGGTTTCTTAGGATTCCAGACCTACATTCCATCCTTTTTCACCCTCCAGGTGCCCACCTTCACTCTCATTAGTTTGTGTTACAATTTATCTTCATTTTTAGGTGTTTTTGCATATCACAATGTGTTTTCAAACATCTTTCATTTCTTAGGTTTTAATTTAATATTCATTATATTTTATCAGCTCTTTGCATTTAGACATTGCATTTAGGAATATTTCAATCATGCTAGCACTAGTATTGAGTGAACCTCCAAGTTTTTGTTGGATACGTTTTTCCATTTAGGTGAAAAACCCTAGAAGTGTAAGAGAGAATCCTCCTACAAAAAATTTTGGTTCATTTTGGTGAACTCAAATTTTGAACATCTTAATTTGTATTTTAAGTGCATCCTAGGAATAACATGCATCAACATTGCATTAGATTTTGCATTGTTTAATTTGCATCCTAAAGTTTTCAAATTTTGCATTACTGAAAGTGCATATAATTTGCATTTTTGCATTTTAATCATTGAAAAAAAATTGAAAACTACATTTTAATTTAGTCTTTAAGTTAGACAAACTAAAAAGTATCAAAATAAATTGAAAATTTCTATTTTTTTTGAAAAAACCCTAACTGGGACTAATTCGCCATTCTGGGCGACTTAGTCACAGTCTAGATTTTTAACTATTTTTTACACATCCAAAACCCCATTTTTGTGCTTCCTAAGCCTCCTAGTACCATATACTATAAGTTTAGAAAGTTTCAGGAACATTTGTTTTATGCATCTAGCTCAAAAATATCAATTTAGGGTAGTCAGTTTTGAAATCATTTCCACTAGAAGCATCATTAGATCTGAAAATACTCACATTTATAAAATTTTGCATCACATGGATAAAATTACTTTTCACTTTTGCATATACAATGTTTATATTCATAATTTTTTTGATAAGTTTGATAAAATTTCTTTTCGTTCTTGCATATACATTGTTTTCATTTTTAAAACCTTGCATATATTGGCTAAAAAATGTTTTACATCTTTGGATATACATTGTTTACATTGCTAAAACATTGCATGAAATGGTTACAAGTTCTTTTCTTTTTTGTTCAAACAATGTTAGTACCTTGCATATTTAGACATGTTAAGCAATATTTCCTATCCCCTCCCTATAAGAGTCTTTTAGTGAAAGAGAATACAACCTTGGACATTCCTAATGATCATATTTGTTCTTCTCTTAATATATCTCCTATGGGTGACAAAGATATTTTGGTAGAAGAATCAATTAATGAGAGTTTTGAGAATCCTAGTTGTTTCTCTCCTCTTATCTCTCTTAGTGGACAAGACATAGATGAAGAAGACAACACAACCATATATGTCATCATGACAATAACAATTTTCCTTCTCCTAGTATCTCTCCTAGTTGTGAAGAAGATACTTTGATGTTCGACAACACAATCAATAAAGGTCATGAGTATCTTAGTTGTCCCCTTTCTCCTAGGGAAACCATTATTGAGCAAGAAAATTCAACCATTGATCATTCCCCTACTAGAAATGAAGTCCTTTTAGAAGAACCAACCTTTGAATTTCAAGAACATTTGGCTTGTAGTTCTCCTAAAATCTCTCCTCCTAGGGAGAATATCATGGTGCAAGAAAATGTGAACATTGACATATATCCCTCAAACACTAAACCTTCCCTAGGTGAAGATAATCAAGTGACATTAGGATCCCCTTCCCTAACAACTCATACAAATAAAAAAATATTCTCGAGGTTATTATGACACAAGTGGGATCTCCTTTAATTAGTGAGCTTCCTAAGTCACCTCCCATTAGTGAATCACACAAAAAACTAAGAGATGTCTTGAAATCCATGATGCAATCTAATCATGACAATGTTTTGTAGCCGCTAAGTTGTAACCTAGTGACTCAAACATATAGGGGATCACACAACACTCCTACTCAATTACCTTTTCTTCCACATAAAGTACCTAGTGTTGATGACCTTAAAAAAAATCCTACTAATTTATCTATATGGAAACTCATTCAGATATCATCTATATACAAATTTCTATTTCTAGAAATGTTGCAAATACAAAAGGAGATACAATATTACATAAAATAAAATAATGTAACATCCTCCTCTTATCGCATGAAATTCACCCAATCAGACATCGCATTCCCTAAACATGAATTACCCTCACTTGAGATTCAAAAAAAGAATGATCCCTTGTTGATAAAGGTGATCATTAATGTAACCTTAGTTCAACACACTCTCATCAAAAATGGAGAAGAAATTAATTTTTGTAGCATGGACCTCCTAAACAAACTTGGCATGGACAAAAATATCATTCAACAAGTTAATGATGTTCATATTTGTGGCTTTGACAATGTTAATAGGCAACCACTATAGGTGATCACATTAGGTATTGAGGTTGAACCTGTAGTGTTACCTACCTCTATCCATATCATGCAAGGACCCCTTCCATACAATCTTCTCCTAGGGAGACCATGGATTCATGCTATGAAAGGATTCCCATTCACCCTTCATCATGTAATAAAATTTGAATACAACAAGATATACATGATTGATGCAGATGAACGAAGCTATGAGTCAAATGATCACAACATTTCCAACTCCCCTAATCATTTCATTCCTAGATCAAAACTTGAACCTATACAAGTTGATGATAATTCTTCACCTATAACAAAAATCTTTTGTGATAATTGTTGGTTGTTATATTCTACACCTCCTTTCAATAGAGTTTCCAAAATCTCACCCTCATGGCCCCCAAAGAGTCATATACAAAGAATTCATTCTCAAACACAAGTTCTAGTAGCAATTGGGGTTTCACACCTACCTTTAAGGGAGAGTGTGAAATATCACAATCTCAACCAAAACAACCTTGTGTTTCATTCATTCAACCTAGTTCTACAAAATTACCCCATGGTGGAAATGGGGGCTATATAACTCTCATCCCTAGCAACAACACATAACTGTAAAAAGGATGTGTGTTCTCATGACGAAAGCAATCCTTCTCAGAAGCATAAGCCCACTTCATCTAACTTGGAAGATTGTTATGGTATTGTATACAATCTCCCTCTTACACATGGATGCAATAAACACATGACGCAAACTGACATATCATACTCTTTCAAAAAAGATCTAGGGGCAGATCTCTCTTATCTCCACTTTCATCTAAGAATTTACACGACAAAATTTTGCATCTCAAGGAGTCTAGTGATCTTCCTTTTTTTTAAGCATCTAATTCCTCTACCTGATACTAAATTTCATCCTATTCAGCTTCTCCTTGTCTTGCACTAAGTGGGGGCAAGGGGTTAGGTAGCCTTGTCCTTGTATGTCACTTGTCTTTGTCTCTTTTGAATCTAGTTGTTAACCTTTCATGAACATATAAGAGAAAGCTTGGGATGTGGATGACATGTCTTAAGTGGAATCAAATGTAACATAATTATTCATGATGTAGCTCAATTCGGAAACATATGACTTGGAATAGGGGATTTTCAAGTTGGCTTTCTTTTCTTTATTCTTGTTTTCATTTTTCATTTGCCACTTTAAATTAATTACTCACAGTATGATGTGTAGTAATTCCTTTAGAGTGGCGGCATACATTGACATTATTCATTTTCATTTTTATCTTCTTGGTTCTTAGTGCAGCCTTGTTACTTCATACAATGCATTTTGTCACTTTGTGGATGACATTGGGTGTAGTATCCCTCATGAGCATGATCTATCTTAGCATATTACATTCCTCTTGGTGGTTTGATGTGATGCACTGCATCCCCTAAGTTGTGAATCTTCTATTCTTTGATCGGTCCTCTCTTGGAGACATTAGACACAATATTCCCTAAGTTAAAGACCTTGCATGAACTAAGAAAGACTCCTTTGAACATCTTTTTCATATTGCATTTTTCATTTTTTATATGGCCACCTTGCATAACACAACTTGCATGCTTATAGTGCCATCACATTGTTCATGAGCTCCAAGCATACAAAGTTTTTCTTGTCTCATGAAGCTCAAAATTCCATTTTCTTTTGCACATGGCACCTTATTAAAGTTATCAGGAGATATAACTTTGGTATGGTTGAGTGGGAAGCCCATTTCGAGGCATGAATTTTCCCCATAGCCACCTGCATGTGTGTGAGTGCATACCAACCATGAGTTTATGTTTCTCACCTTTTGGGCCTTCTCACCTGGAAAACAACCAAGAGTTATGTCACCTTAGAGTGAGTATGCATTTTCAAACAAACAACCTAGATCTAATCCACAACGTGTTCAAAAAAAGGTTGAAGCTTGATCCACCCTTTTATTTTCGCTTTTCTCTTCCTTCTAGTTCTTGCCATTGTATGACCATGTATCTTGTATTGCTACATATTATACACCTTGTGCATGTCATTTTGTGCTCATGGTGGTATGACTTAGGATCTTGGATCCTGGGGGCTTGATCGATGCCTTGATCTTTGTCATTCTTTGTCATCTGCATTGGTGCGATTGGACTCTTCTTGAATTTCTACTTTAGTGTGAGTTTGAAGCAAGATCATCTTCTCACTAAAGTGGGGGCTTAATGTGTCACCAAAAAGTGTATACCTTGCTTGATATGGGAATAATTAATGATAAATTAGACTTAATGAGACCTTGGTTTGGTGTTGTGAGGCATTTCACACATCCACAGTAGGTCTTGGACGCTTGCAAACTGAATAAAATGCATTTAATAATGTCTTGTAAAGGTGTTGTAAAGTGTTGTAAGAGAATTTCACGCCTCTCTAGAATTAATGGACTCATCTTTCCCTAATTCAATGTTGCAAAATGTATTTAATGGCATTCTCGCATTAATCTAGAAGGCTTGTAAATCAAACCTATTTCTAATCTAATGCTGTAATGTGTCTTACACATTCACATTAGATGTTGTGCCTTTCTAGGATATGTGGACCTCAATTTAATGATGTAAAGTGTATTTAATCACACTTTCACATTGAACTTTGTGTCCCTATCCCTAATTACCCTTTACATCATCATTAATAGGCCCCTATTACCCCATATTGTGCATCCCAAGGATTAATTTGATCAAATAATCGATTAGAACAACCTGGAAGTCTAATTTCTTCATTGCCTGACAATCCGGCTGGAAAAAGAGCCCCTGTGGGACCAAGTCACCGAGCTTGGTGACTTAGTCCCATTTGGGCTATTTTCAATGTTCAGGTGGGAAAAAATAGAATTTAAGTTTATTTTTCCTTCATGTTGGCCTTGGGGATCAAATTATTGGGAAAATTAGGAGAATTGCCTATAAATACAAGCCTCTAAAACCCTAATTCATAACCTAATCATTTTCATTCATTATTTATCTTCTCTCTCAAGTCAAGCAAGCTAGGTTTTTGGCAATCTAAGTCATCAAGATAGCTTTCAAGAACATTCAAGGGAAGATTCTTCATCTATTGTTACAAAAATTCAAGATCAATCATCATGGAAAGTTTCTAATCCTTTCATTTCATGTTCATGCTTCATCTTATCTCTTCATTTGGTTTAATTACCTAAAAGGGTGTTGGCAAGAGACACTGCAATTTTTTTCTGGTGTTGTCATTGATGGCAACCCTAGTCGATGATTGGATCCACACATCATCATTTTCTCATAGCGGCATACAGATTGAAGATAGTCAAGGAAGAATAGAGCATCCGACAATTTTATGTTCATCGATTCACATGCAGATTTTCTATTGTTATTTTGAGTTATGGATCTCATGAGAGGTTGATCAATGTATGTCTTGTGTTATCCAAAAATCTCAGTGCCTCGTATCAAGTTGTGTGCAAGTCTAAAGATCTGGTTGGATTTCTTTCTGTTGATCAGTGTTTGGTGGTCGACCCAATTGATATAACGTGTTGCAGATATTTGAGGAGTGTTTGCTCAAATGTTTTTGTGTTTGAGCATTTTGGTTTGGGTCCAAGCTAAGTTGTGGCTGACCATTGTGGATGCACATTGAATATTATTCATGATTTGAGCCATTAGTTGTAAATATTTGTAAGTTTTATTGAAGCTGACATGTTGCAATTAAATTTTTAGTCATGAATATATATAAATGATCAATTATATCATTTTGGTGTGTGAATAAGGTGTTTCGATGTGTGTTGCAAATATCAAAAGGGTGATCTTGAGAGATTATGCACAATTTCACTTGTGCATTAAAGATTTTGTGATGCAAGTTAGAGAAGAGTAGAGTAGAAGTGCTGAATTAGTCAGAAGGACAAAAGATCGACTACTGAGCCTAACCAGAACTATAATTAAGCATTTGTACATGCTAGTCTCTTAGTTCATTCTTTTGGATCTAATCCGAATATTTGTAAGGCAATGTGCCTTTCTATTTTAATTAGTGAGCTCTAGGAAGTGCACCTGAATGCAAGTGCATTCCCACATTGTAATCTTCCTTTTGAGTATACTCAGATCATATTGCGGATTGGCCATCCACCGTGGTTTTTTACTTAACAGGGTTTCCACATAAAAATCCTTGTGTTATGGTGTTGTGGTTCTTTGCTTTCTGATCATGCATATTTATTTTGGTTGAATGTTTGAAGTGGGTTAAAGATTAGAATAATAAATTTAATTTTTACAGAACACCGATTCACTCCCCCTCTTAGTGTTGCTTGCTTCCAACAATTGGTATCAGAGCTAGTTCCTTGAAAGAAATCTAACATCTTGGGGAGATCTTGGAAAGTGTTTTCAATGGATTCAAGAAGTCTTCAAAACCAAATTTTGGTGGCCCTGGATGATCTTGACCAGTCAAAATTTTAGAACCAGGAACTTCAAGAAAGTCTTGATAATGTAGATAAATTCATTCAGTCATTGAAAGACCAAATCAATTAATCAAGGGAGAAAAGAAAGGAATTATGTGATCAACTTAAGCAGAAGAATTGAAGCATGTAAGATGAACAACTGAGTCATGCCTTGAAGGAGAAAACAAAAGAATGTGAAAAGTTCTCCAAAGAAAATGTTGCCCTGAAGCATGAGATGGAATCTATCATGATGAGAATGACCAAGGAGATTGAAGATATAAGGAAGAATGAAGAAAAGCTTGCTCAATCCTTGAAAGAAAAATTTGAAGAATACAACCAATTAGACAATGAATTGGAACAGTCTAAAAATAATGAAGAAGTGCTTGAAAAACAACTTGATGATTTCAGAAATGAACTTACTGCTACAAATGAGTACAAGGAGAAATTCAAAGCTAGCTCAACCAAGCTTGTTGAACTGATTAAAGGTTAGAGGACTGATGGTGACAAGCGAGGTCTTGGCTGTGAAGAAGGAGAAAGTTCTAGATCCAGACAAGGGAGATTCAGGCAAGGAAATTAGATGAATGGAGCTAGAAGGAATTTAGTAAGATAACCAAATGCTCAAAGATTCAATGGTTACTGTTTTACTTGCAATAAATTTGGTCATATGGCTTCTCAATGTAGAAGCAAGATGAATCCACGTGGACCATCATTCTCAAGTCAGGGTATGTGCAAGATCATCATGGAAAAAATAGGCCCTTAAGTGGCGAAAAATTCAAAAAAGTTAGAGTTAGGCAACTTGGCATAAAAATTGAATAAGTTATCTATATTATGTAAGATTAGAATCTGTAAATTGAATGTAGTTTCTAAAATACTAGGTTTAAAAAAAATCTCTTTGGTGAAAATTTGAAATTTCAATGCAGTAGAACTTAAATTTCAGGGAAACAATAAGAAATAGGTGTCTTTCGACCACCCTAATCACAATAAAATGATAATATTTTTTATAATATTTTAGATATAAGTAGAGGACTCATGTTTCAATGTGATGCATATATTTTTGTAATTTTTTCCAAGCAAATAATTAATTATGAATTTTTATTACAACTTTCTAAAAATATAAAAGTTATATGTCTGACCACCTTAACTTGGTCAAAAATTCATGAAATTGATTACTTTTTTTTAATCCTATAGTATGTGAAGCATAGAATGTGACACATATTTTAGATTCAAAAAATGTGATACCGTTTGAAAGCTATAGATTTTTTTCAGTCAGCCTCTCAATCAGGACTTTAGTTTTAATTCAAATAGAAAATGAATAATAATTATTTATTAAATTCAAAGTAAATCATAATTTATATTGGTGGAAAGCTGAGAATCTCCTTTAAAAACCCTTTTCGTTTCATCAATTTTGGGTAAAAAAAAGGTTGTCAGCCACATACCCTACACATGCCCATCATATTGCCACTTTTTGGCCCATCATGATCCTGCACATACCCATCAGTGCTTTAATTGTAATAAGTTTGGTCATAATTCAAATGAATGCAAAAATGTGATGAAAAAATTTCATAGAGATGTCAGATGTTATGCATGTAATAGACTTGGGCATATTGCTAATCAATGCAGATCAAGGAAAAATTAGTGGAATAGTAGGTCTAGACAGAGAAATGTGTGTGTTACAATTACAACAAATTTGGCCACACTGCTAGATTCTGTTGGAGCAGAAGAGGTCTGGTAAAACAAAACATGCAACAAGATGTTAAGGGAAAAGGTAAAGTCACTAGATATGTGATCAAGAGAAAAATGCAGAAGAAATGGGTGAAGAAGAATACCTCTATTGAAGGAAATCTGCCAACACCAGAATCTACTTCTGGTAATTCCTCTAGGAATTAGTTTTAGGCCTTTGGCCTAGGGGGAGCTATCAAGAAAATCTCTTAACCCCCTGTTGGTAACTGACACCAGAATGTGGATAAGTCCAACAAGTGTATAGATGCTTTTCAAATGTCGTTCAACCAATTGGAGAAAGTATTATACAATATTGGAGATCTGTAGAAGAATTATCTATCACAATGCATGGAAATAGGGTAACCAGATGAGTTAGGGTAAAAGCATTTATTGCAAAAAAAAGGGTTAGGTGTGCAAACAATAAAAGGTCATTTTTATCCTTCATTTGTCACTTTGCATTTTGGAAGTTTGGAGAGCTCTGGGGTGAACTTTGCTGAATTGCGATGAGATTCAAGTGTGAAGAAGAATCAATGATCAAACTTCAATCTGACGAAAAAGGTATTTATCAAAAAAACATGTGAATTTGTGAATTTGTAAAAATGGCCACTCCATTGGTAGCTGAAGTCAAGGATAGGCCCCATCTGAAGTTCAAGTGGCATCCTTTTAAGTCTATTGAGACTGAGCCCCTAGGTGTGTTTTCATCTATACCATACGATGTCTTACATACTGAAGACATTAGGGATTACATTCATTCTAATATTGAAGAGTTAGGGAGCTCACAAATGCTAAATTTGTATTCAAACCATATAATTGGAGAGGACTTCACTATTAAGCCAGAATACAAAACCCTAGAAGAGAAGAAGTTCACACAGTTTGTGAAATTCCCCATATTTGAGGAAAGTGAATGGGTGCTATATATTTTAAGTTGAGTTCTTGTGGTTGAGTATACCTTTTAAGATTACGAAAGAGGATATAAGCGGTGTAACAGGTCTAAATTCCTCCAATGGATTGCTAATCTTGAAATCTATAAAGAATCAGATGGTTACTGATGCAACAAGTGCAAAATTTGATAGAAGGGCAATGACAATTGAAGATATTGTTGAAGTGGATGTGAAATTTGCATCGATGGTCATTGGCTACAAGGTCTACCACTCCAGCTCGGATAATTCAATATATGGTATGGTGATTTATGCAGCCTATCAAATGGTAAAAGAAAATGCATATTATGACTTGTGTGAGCTACCTAGAAGTCAGTTGATAGAGAATCTGGGTAAGATTAAGAAAGAAAAGAAGAACTCTTTTAAATATGGTAATTTTTTGTTGTGTCTGTTCTTTTATTTGATGAGTGAGGTTCTAGGTGCTGGGAAAGTTCATTGGAAAAGTAATCAACTTGTAGCTATTCAAATAAGAGATATTGTATGGAATTGGTGATAGTTAGACTAGAAAAATTTCCCTCTAGGAGTACTTCAAAAAATTTCAAAGTATGATGCATGCAAGAGAAAGAATTCCTACTTCAATTGTAGAGAAGTACAAAGATACAATCTGTTTCATCGTAGATATTGATCAATGCCTAATGGAAGTCGCTGATCCAAGAATGATATGGATTATTCCTATGGGATATGAAGTCGAGGAGAACATCTTGGAGATGTATGTAGAACATTTGTTGAGCAAGCCTCTTGATCCAGCAAAAGAGAGGTTTAGAACCTATGTTAAAAAAGACATGCAGGTGTATGAACAACTAAAGAATCCTAAGCTTGTCAGAAGAGTAAGAAAAAAAGTGGAAGTCATTGCAGAAAGAATGGGTATATCTGTAGAAGCATTGAAAGAAGCCAAAAGGATGCGAGATGAAGTTGAAGAAGGAAAAGAGCTAGCAAGAACCGAATCTGCTAGTTCGACAACATCCTTTTCCCTTACTAGATCAACAAGGATTTCTCCATCCCTATCTACTCCTGCAGCCAAGCTAGTTCTTGTGCAAACTCAAGACAAGGCTTCCAGCAAGAGGAAGAAGAACAAGTGCACAAGAACCTATGAAGCCATCTCAGAAGATGAGGAGATTGAGTCAGATGAAGGTGTTAAAGAAATAAAGGCTACCAACACTCAGGCTACAAAGGTAACCAAGAGAAAATCTTCTAGTGAAGAAGAAAAGGAAAAGAAGAAGGAAAAATTTGACAAACCAAGTATGGCAATTGAAGAAATTGAGAATGTTGTTGTCAAGGATGGAAACCTCAAGCCCCTTTGCAAATGGTATGAAATTTTTGATGAATCAGGACAAAGAATTCTTGAGGAGGCAATAATAAAACATCTGAATATTTTCAATAAAGTTCTTGTTGAAATTATGTCTAGTTTACATAAGAGTCTGTATGAGGTTTCGGAGACGAGAAGAGTAAATGCTAGGATAGAAGAAGAGCATATGAGAAAGAGAATTCTTGTAGACTTATGTCCATAAATGTCTATTGAGGAGATGAAGTCACTCATGAATAAAGCCAATAAGGAATTTAAAAGAAAAACAAGGGTGAACAAACTTATGATCGATGAAACTGATGTTGCTGATGAAACCAAGAAAATCCTGGAAGCATTTTTTTTGAAGAACAAGATAAATGTTGAAGAAGTGAATGTTGAAGATGTTGTATCTAATCTGGTAAATGAGGAGGTGAATGTAGATACTGAGGATATTCAGATTCCTCTTGATGTGGATAATACAGAAGTACCTATGGAGGCTAAAGCTCCTAAGGTTGTATTCGCTGAAGGAAAGGAGATGCCAAATGAAGAACTTGAAGCTCGTAAAGGAAATCAAGAAACAATTACTGAAAAAAAAAAAGTTGAAGAAGAAAAGGTTCAAGTTAAGGATATTCTAGTGGAAGCAAGAGACACTGCCAAGGCAGTAAATAAATTTATGGTGGAACAACAGGAAGAATTTGATCCTGAATTGGTTGAAGGCCCAATCGATCTATCCACCTTGTCCCCAATTCATAAAATGAAAGTTGCATCTTTTCCTCAAGAAAAAGCCAGAGAAGAATTGCTGAAGTCCCACATTGAGGATAATGAACTTTTGGGTCTTGCATTTGGAGTTCTGGAGAAAATTATTCCAACTCATGTTAAGGATCCATCTAGTTCCTCTTCCGGTGAACTGAAGAAGTGCATAAATTTTGTAAGTACTCATTTTGAGTCTCTTGAAAAATCAGCCATGGTTAAAGTACAAAAGGAATTTGATGGTAAAATATTTAGTAGGTTGAATGAAATGACTACAAATGATAAAACTATGGTAGCCACCTATATGAAAAATATTCAAGGTTCTCTATCTGAAGGTGGAAAGGCCTATAAGTCATGTTTAGTTTTGTCCAAATTTACTGAGGACAATGAGAAGAAGGTGAAGGATCTTGAAAAACAATTGGCTACCATTTTTAATGCCTTTGATCCATTAGTTGGTGATGTTGGTAAGCAAGAAGGTCAAGTAATATCTCTACTTGACAAAATAAGGAGCTTGAAGCAAGAAAATTATAGGATTGTAGGAAGAGCATGTGAGCTTAGAGGATTAATTGGTCCAAAGGTTGAAATAATGGTGAGTGCATTAAAGGAAGCAAAAGATGTTATGGTTGCTAGTGACCCAATGAATCTTGAGTCTGCAGAAACATAATCTTATTTAGTTTGTGGTCACATAACAATTATGGAGATTCTCAAAAGGGTTTGGGACACAAATTTAAGCGTGTTGAAGAGGGATTTTACAGATGTTTTCAAATTTGTGTAAGTTACAAGATCATGCTTGTATAGTTTGAAATTTTGTTTTTTTTATTTCCCTAGTTTTTCCATTGATGTCAAAGGGGGAGAGTTTTATAGTGAAAAATGTATATTCATCTTAGGGGGAGTTGCATTTATGAGTTGAGATTGAAGATTATTTTTGAATTTTTGAAGTGGTAGTGTAATTCATGTTGGTACTAATTCGATACTTAGTCATTTTTCACAAAGTGTTGCCATCAATGCCAAAGGGGGAGATTGTTGGCAAGAGACACTGCAAATGTTTTTTGGTGTTGTCATTGATGGCAACCCTAGTCAGTGATTAGATCCACACCGTCATCATTTTCTCCACCGAAAGACAAATTGAAGACATCAAGGAAGAATAAAGCATCACAGTTTTATGTTCATCGATTCACATGCAAATTTTTGTTGTTATTTTGAGTTGTGGATCTCATGGGAGGTTGATCAATGTATGTCTTGTGTTATCCAAAAATCTCTGCCTGTATCAAGTTATGTGCAAGTCCGAGAGATCCGGTTGGATATCTTTCTATTCATCAGTGTTTGGCCTACCCAATTATATAACGTGTCAATATTCAAGGAGTGTTTACTCAAATGTTTTTGTGTTTGAGCATTTTGATTTGGGTCCAAGCTAAGTTGTGGCTAACGTTGTGGATGCGCATTTAATATTATTCATGATTTGAGCTCACGTTTTTTTTTTACTTGTATCCGATGTTTTAATTTAAATTCATTTTTAATTTAGTTTTAATTTAGTTTATTACAAACATAAATTCATTAGCATAGACATTCTTTTTTACTTGTATCTTGTAATATAGTTTTAAAAAAATAGTTTAAATTTAGTTTATTAAATAAATGTACACACAACATTTTTCTTGATGTTTTTAGGTTAGTTGTAATTTTTATTTAATGTAAAATATTTAAATATTTAAGATAAAATAAGATAGAAAATAAAAATATTTAAATTTAATATTAAATCAATATATATTATATATAATAATATAGTAATATAATATCTATATAACATTAATAATAATATATAATATAAAACAATATCATATAAATAAAAATATATAAAGACAAATTTAAATTAAATGAAATAATGAGTTCTTTTAGACTAATTTAATAAATCCAATTAATAAACTAAATTAAAAATTAAAAATTAACATATATATATATATATATATTTTTAAACTAAATTAAAACTAAATATTGTTGACTAACATATATAAAGACGAATTTAAATTAAAACATTGGATGCAAGTAAAATAAGTAAATTTTAATTATTTTCACCCATAGGACAAATACTAGCAATACAAAACTAGTAGCTAAGTTGATGCATGGAGGCACTTGACATCCATGGCCCAGTGCATTTGTGGGGTTGAATAGTCGCTGCCAATTATTTCAATGAATAATGGGTTGATGCATGGAGGCACGTGACATCCATGCCCCAGTGCATTTGTGGGGTTGAATGGTTGTTGCCAATTATTTCAATGAATAATGATTTCCCAATCTTTGTTGACTTGACTTTCTTTACTCTGTGTGGAGGATGACACAATTAATTACGCTGGAGATGTGTCCTTATTTGAGAGTGTCGAGCAAAGTTTTTTTTCCGACAATTAAAAAGCCCTGACAGTGCTTGGTTGACAGTTAAATGAATCTTAGCCATTCATCATTATAATGTTTCCCAATCTTTGTTGACTTGGCTTTCTTTACACTATGTGGAGGATGACACAATTAATTACACTAGAGATGTGTCCTTATTTGAGAGTGTCGAGCAAAGTTTTTCTGCTGACGGTTAAAAAGCCCTGAAAGTGCTTGGTTGACAGTTAAATGAATCTTAACCGTTCATCATTTTCCACCATTTTTTCAGCTATTTTTTGCAGCTTTTTATTGCTTTCCCTCCACTTATTACTACTTTCCCCACCGCTTTTGGTTTCCGCTCCTCCAAACTCGTCCTTGCTGGTATTGACCATTCATTCCTCCAATTTGACAAGCTACAGCCTGAAAATATGGTTTTCGTGAGGGTTTTAGAGTATGTTTTATTAAAATGAAAATTACAACCAAGATCCTAATAATGAGCACATCTAGGTTTTAACATTATGACATCCTTTATCCTATGTAGTTAAATATATATTAGCATAAGTAATAACTAATGTAAATTTAATATAATAATTTTTTTTTTATAAACATATAATTATATTATTTATTATTATTATATATTATATTCTCTAACAAAATTATATATATATATATATATATATCATTTTTATAATTTCTAATTAATAATTATTATATTTTTATTTAATACAAAATATAATTAGTATATTATATATTATTAATAATTAGATATTCTTATTTTATACAAATAAAATAAATAATATAATAATAATAATAATAATAATAATAATAATATAAACAACATCATTTGAAAAATATCTATCAATTGATCTCATGTACTACACAAATGTATGAAAAAAACAAACCACATTATTAACCTTCCACACCTCTTTGGCATACCCATTGCACACCAAGATGCGATTGTAATTTATTTGTTTGCTCTACAATTACATTGCTCCCGTATAACACACGGAGAGTATTTGAAGGGCACGTCAATAAATGCCAACCCCACTCAATCTTTCATATCAGTCTTTTAACAAAGAAAATTAGCCCTACACGTAACCATCAGTTGAACATGTGGTGGAAGAAGATCTGTACAACTCCACTCCGTCAAAGTCCTCCAAAAGCCTTGTCATATAAACCAACAAGTTAACAAAGAAAATTAGTCCTACACGGAACCATGAGTTGAAGAAGAGAACGTTCCATGTGTACAGCTTAACTCCCTCAAAGTCCTCCAAAAGCCTGTGTTAGACTCTAAATGAAAGCATGGTTAATGGGAGATTTGATGTCCACGTATACAAGCAGGGATGCATTTAGTATGTAGGCCACTACGACAGACCAATTCATCAGTCATGCTCACTATGTATGTCTGTAATTTCTATGAGATGAAGGCTTTCTCTCAACCGCACAATGTTGTCCATCGTATTATTGTTGTCTCCCATTATACTCAACTGTCTGGGGATTTCAATTTGGGTTTGTGGAAGCAATTGGTTGATTCACAACCAATAAACATCTCTGTTTACCTTAAGGTTGCAATTCTCTTTAAAAATGTTATGGGGTTGTTATAAATTGTTTTTAACAAGGTTAGAAAGTGATATGATGATTATGGGGAATTTGATAAAAATAGAAGATTAGATAAATTAGGAGTGAAACTTACCATCTATTGATTAATTATGATTAATAAATAGATAAATAATTAATAAATAGATGGTAAAAATTTATGATCATCTATTTGTTGCTAGAGTGTTTGGGCCTTCTATCCTAACTTGGTCTAGCTCTAATAACACAACTTTCATGTCATGAAGAGTAAAAACAAAGTAAAAATGACAACTACAAATAATCTATAAGACAACATAATACACACACAGTAGATGCTGTCAATAGACCCATTTCCTCGAGATTTATAATATCCATGAAACTTAAATAATAAGACAATATATTTAAACAAAATGAAATTTTTAGAATGTTATAATTTGTTGTTGAAAATAATTAATATTTATTTATTTTTATTAATGCAATAATTTTTTAATTTTTTTGGTACGTAAATAAAATTTCTATATATTAAAAAATGTTAATGCAATGAATTATCCATGGTGGTGAATTTCTAGTGGTGAATTTTCCATGAGGTGAATTTTTCATGGCTGTGAATTTTCAAGTGGTCGATTGTTGGCTATGAATTGGTAGTGAATTGTTGGTAGTGAATTTTCCTGAAGCCAATAATAAAGCATGTAACCTGTGTACCCACAGTACTTCCTAACATCATGAGTAGCTACCATGTACTTAGCATATGTTGTATATAGTGCTACCATTACTTATATTTTTTGCATCCAATGTAGTACGATTACAAAAATATTGAATTGACATATCTAAGTAATCTTCAACATAATTAGAATCCATAACTTTTATGAATAAATAAAGTTTTATTTAATCATCTCTTCCTTCATAATAAATTGCATAAGCTAATGTGCTATATAGGTTTTCAATAACCTTATTCACATTAAATTCTAATATTATTTATCTTGTTTGGACATATATGTACTCACAACTACGACCTCATGTGCAATTTCAAGTATAGTTCAAAACATTGTAAACATGAGTATGCCAACTATTCTAACATAAGAAATCTCACAATTTTCTCAAATTTACTTTCTATTTGAAGACTTTTTTGAGTAGACAAGTTTTAATTAACAATAAATGGATTTTTCATAGGCTTACTATCTTGCAACCTAAATCTCTACAAAATTAGCTCAACATATCTCTTTTTATGTAGCCTCAAATTTCTATTTGCGTAATTAATTCTAATTTCTATATACCCAAAATAAATTTGCAACACCAAAATCTTTCATGTCAAATTGTAAGATAGCTTTCATTCTCATATTATTATAAGTTAATAATATGCCATCTATATGCAACACTATAATAACAAAATTATATCTCTCATATTTGAAATAGATTAAGTAAGGCCACCCATCCACTATAAAATATACAAAGTATACAACATTTATCCAATATCTAAACACACAAATTTGAGTGAGATACACATCTCTTTTGAAAATTTTCCTTGTTATGTTTAAATATAGAAAGGAAAAATATATTTAAGGATAGAAAGGAAAAATATATATTGTAATATTTAAATCCTATTTGAAAATAGGAAGGAACTATATAATCGGTTAGAACTTAACAATCCATCATTCCTTGCCACTCGTCATGTGTCTATCAACAAGATAAATAACCACTACTAACGAGCATTAAGGGATTCTGTAATCGTAGCATTTGATTTAGATGAAGATGTGCCAGAAGTGGAACCTTCTCCATGTACTTTGTACCCCTTGTCTACAAATGTTGGTTGTAGAGGTTTCTGAAAATCAACTTCATCTTTACTTTGCAATATTGTCACAACCTCAGACATTGATGGCCTATGATTGGCAGAAGCTTGTATGCATAGAAGTGCAAGATTTATCACCCTCATCACCTCTTCTTCGCTATACCCTTCCATCTCCTTTTCACTTTCTACCACCTCTAAAACCTTGTTATCTTCATATAGGCTCCAAACCTGCCATAAGTTTTTTAAGAAGATCAAAATATTTAAGGGAGATAATGATGGGATAAAAGAATTAAAAGAATGTTAATAGAATTTTAAAATACCCAGTCAATCAAATATTGCATATGAGGTGGTTGCTTCAAGTCAATGCTTTTTCTGCCACTAATAATTTCAAGAACCACCACACCTAAGCTGTAGGTGTCAGCTTTCTCTGTTAATTTCCCACGGTTAGCGTATTCAGGAGCTGTGTATCCTCTGCAAAAGCCAAAAAAGATGGTGTTACTATCTCTATTGAAAATTTTGAAATTAGAAAACAATAGATAAAGTAGGAGTTCCCTCACATGGTCCCTGCAAATCTCGTGCTAACATGAGTTTTATCATTTGGAAGAAGTCTTGCTAGCCCAAAATCTGCAATTTTTGCCTGAAAGTTGTCGTCAAGTAATATATTGCTTGATTTAATATCACGATGGATGATACAAACATGGAATTCCTCATGGAGATAGGCTATACCACGAGCAGTCCCGAGAATAATGTTGAACCTTTCCTTCCAACTCAAAGGTTTTTTATGTTTTCCTGCATGTAGGGAAATTCACTAGAGTTTCAAAACCTATTATGTTTGTTGTAACATATGAAAGAAGCAAAAGAGGAAAGTTAGAGAATAGCAAACCAAATAATATTCTGTCGAGGCTGCTATTGGGCATGTACTCATAAATCAAGAGTCGTTCTTGACCTTGTCTACAACATCCAAGCAAACGCACAAGATTTCTATGATGAACATTAGAAATGAGTTTCACTTCACTTTCGAATTCAGAAATTGCATGAGCAGAGTGACCTAATGTCAGCTTCTTTACTGCCACAACTTTGTCATTTTTCAATGTACCCTGCAAATATCAAGTAATTCATAATTTGAATAGATTAACACACAAGCCTAATATGAACAGGTAAATAAACAATAATTTACCTTAAATACTTCACCAAACCCTCCTTGTCCAAGCTTATTTGCTTGATCAAAATTGTTAGTTGCCTTTTTCAGTATCTTGAAGTCAAAAAGTTCTGGTCCACGCAGTTCCGTTGCTCCTTCAATATCCCCTATTCCATATATTTGCCATATTAGCATTAATTAAGATCGAATTGAGTTGCAGGAGTTTTGCTTCCTCATAGATATATATTATTAACCTGTAAGAATTTACCTTTTTTCTGGCTTGGCCGCATTATCTGCTTCCCGAAGAAAAGGAGACAAGTTATAAAGCCAAGTAGGAATAGCCCTCCTGCAACACCAATTATTATCCGCTTTGTAGAACTCGCCTTCTTCCCTGAAAAATAAAATGGAAAATACCTCAACTGTGAATAAATCATTGTAAACAGAAGTAATTGTCTCACATAAATTTTAAACAAAATCGATTCAGGTGATCGACTGAAGATAAATTACATTTCTGAAATTGTAAATTCAAAGGAAAAATGTCAAAAGCGTTAACAAAATTGCGAGCTCTTCAATTGAATATGATTAAATTGTAACCTGGTGTTGGTAAGAAAGTTGCCAACTCGGTCGTAGCATTGCTTGGAAAAAAGGGTTTGGAATCATATCGCAAATAGCAGCCGGCGTCTACAGCCCGTCCCTCGGAGCGAGGAAAACACTTATCTATGTTGGTCTGAGCAATACTCAGGCAATTTTTGCAGGAATCCCCTTGAAGAGAACGCAGACAGGAGGCAAGTCCATAGATTGTCGTATTAGACGGCCCTTGTCTCGTCTGCGCAGCGAAATAACCATTTATTTGTGGAGTTGCAGTGCAAAGATCGCTTATCAAGCTTCGAGCAGTTGCGGCAAACAAACTGGAGGTGGGTGTGTTGGCATCACCGCACACCTGTTGGTTTCCTAAATCAGTGTAATCATTGTAAAAATTAAGGTACTCGTAACGCAGAAAACAGCCGTCGTAAGTTGCCCTGCCGCCGCAAAAACCATCATTGAAACAGGTGCGAACTTGTTTTTGTGCTACCTTTATGCAATTAACGCAATCAGCAGAGGACATATCCTTTCTACACTGCGCCAGTGCATATACTGAATCTGCCAGAGCTGTTCCTACGTCCGTCACATTTTTTGTAGCAAATCCAGATGGAACGACATTTTCCAGTACGCCTGCCAGAGATGCGTTTAAATTTTTCTCAAAGACTGCAGCGTCGTTGTAGGGGCTTCTAGCGCATCCGAAGACTACAAGTCTGGTCTCTCGATCTGCTCTAATGGGGGCAATTAGCATGCATAGTAAAATAATAAACATTACAATTTTATGCACAGGCTGGGCAGTTGTATTGACCACTCTGCATTCTCCCATTGACATCGGAGATAAACTTAAAATACCAGCGTTGAAGATGGTATTTAGCTGCCTTGAAGGCCACCAAATCGTATACACTCTTCTATTGTGTGGAGGATAAATATTCCCTTTCCATTTGGTCTTATTAGTACTCGCCGTTAGGGTTAGATAGGATTAGATTTGAAATTATGGTTAGAATAAGAGTTACACTTAAAGATTAAACAATACCTTTTTTTTATTACATTTGATCAGCTTAGAGTTAAGTTTAAGGTTAAGTTTACAATTACAGTTATGATTAGGGTTAGTGTTACAGTTAATATTTGGGTTAAAATTATAATAAAATTATAGTTAAGATAAGATCTAGTGTTAGTCTTATAATTAGAGTTACGATTGCATATATAGTTACGTTTACAATATAATTAGGGTTATGGTTACAATTAGAATTGGGAGTAGAATTAGAGCTATGGCTAGAGCTACAATCAAAATTATAGTTAAGGTTAGAATTAAAATTAAGGTTACAATTATGGTTATGACTAAGGTTAGGGTTAGAATTAGAGCAAGAATTGGAATTAAGGTTAGGGTTAGAATTAGGATTAGAGAAAGAATTGAAATTAAGGTTAGGATTAAGATTAGAGTTTGGATTAGAGTTAAAATTAAATAAAAAATAGCGAGGAGAGAGAGATAGAGAGCTGAGATAGAGAGAAAAGAGAGGGAGAGAGAAAGAGGGGGGGAACAAAGTAGTTAGAGAGAGGTAAAGAGAGGGAGAGGTAGTGGGGGAGAGAGATAGAGAGGTGAGAGAGATGAAAAAGGTGAGAGAGAGAGTGGGGAGGGAGAGGTAGTTAAAGAGAGATGAATAGGTGACATAGAGAGAAGTAGAGAGGGAAGGAGGGAGGGAGAGGTAGAGATGGAGGAGAGAGAAGTGTGACAAAGGGAGAGGTGTAGAGAGGAGGGAGAGAGAGAGGGAAGGAGGGAGCATGGATGAGATAGATAGGGGAGAGAGATAAAGAGGTGAGAGGTGAGATAGAGAGAAGAGAGGGAGAGAGGGAGAGGAAGAAAATGCATAAGAGATATAGAGAATGAAACTGTATAGAGCGAAGAACAAAGAGAGGGAGAGGTGAGAGATAGGTCTAGGAGAGACAGAGGTCTAAAGAGGAAATGAGCTAGGATAGGTATAGAGAGAGACAGAGGTCTAAAGAGGAAATGGGCTAGAATAGGAGAGAGAGAGAGGGGGAATGGAGGAAGGGGGAGGAGGGGGAGAGGAGCAAGGGAGGGAGAGGTATAGAGGTCTAAAGAGGAACTAAGAGAGAGAGGGAGTGAGGGAGAGAGAGAGGAGGGAAGAGGGGATAGAAAGGGAGAAGAGAGATGGAGGGAGAGAGTGAAAGATAGAAGATGAGAGTAAAGAGGGGAGGGAGGAGAGAGAGAGAGGTAGGGTGGTGAAAGGGGAGATACATGAATGTGAGTGTGTTATAATGCACTCATGTTTTTTGTTAAGAGAAAGGGAGGGATTGCATTGAGCCATTTTTCTTCATAGAAACATGAGCATGTTATAAGACACTTGTATTAGTGCTATAACGTTCTCATTTTTTTTCTTTCTTTGATAATTTTAAGCCCTTAAGGTTGGTTTTCCCTAGAAATCTAATCCAATTAGTTGGACTTAGATGTCAATGATCAAAGAAATGATTTTGGAAAATTCTAAAAAGATAACACAATACTGAGCATGCTATCCATAAAATTTGCACATCTTGAACAATGTTGAGTTAAAAATACTACAAAACATTAAGCTATCTTAGCTTTCTATACATGTAATTTTTTTCACATTTCAATATGTTAAGGTTTTGATCTTTAATATTTTTTGCTATTGATCTATAATTTCTAATCATTGTTGGGTGTGTTGTTAGTTGGAATTATGTAATGAAAACAAACAATCATATCTTCTCAAAAGGCAACGTTTGATATGGTGGAACTCCAATGACCTACCTTGATAAAGGGTGAGGATCCTACTGTTTAACCAAAACTCTACTATATACCATCAAAGAAAATAGAATGCCAACGATTTAATCAAAATAATTATGAATATTAAAATGAAAAATCTCCCACAAATCCTTGAAATAGCCAATACAAAGAAAAGCTAAGCCGTGACCTATATGACAAGAGTTCTTGAGGATGAGAAATAAAATAAAATAAAATGGAATTAGTAGGATAAAGGTACAAAGTTGTGTCACACTTTTTAAAGGAAATGACCAATATTGATCCAAATTTTAAGCTTGAATCACTAAAAAGTGGCATATATGTTTTGAATTTTGAATGATGGGTATGTCCAGGATCATGATGGGCCAAAAAGTGGTGATATGATGGGTATGTGTAGGGAATGTGGCTAACAACTTTTTTTAACCCAAAATTGATGAAACAAAAAGGGTTTTGAAAGGAGATTCTCGGCTTTCCACCAATATAAATTATGCTTTACTTTGAATGTAATAAATAATTATTATTCATTTTCTATTTGAATTACGACTAAAGTTTTGATTGATAGGCTAATTGAAAAACATCTATAGCTTTCAAATAGTATCACATTTTTTTAGTCCAAAACATGCATCACATTTTATGCTTCACATACTATAGGATTAAAAAAATGAATTTCATGAAGTTTTGACTAAGTTAAGGTTGTTAGACATAAGAGTTTTTATATTTTTTAAAATTTGTAATAAAAAATTCATAATTAATTATTTACTTGGAAAAAAATTACAAAAAAATATGCATCACATCGAGACATGAGTCCTCTATTTATATCTAAAATCTTATAAAAAAATATTATCATTTTATTGTGGTTAGGGTGGTTAGACAGACACCTACTTCTTATTTTTTCCCTAAAATTTAAGTACTACTGTATTTGAAATTTCAAATTTCCACTAAATAGATTTAAAAAAAAGAGTTAAACCTAGTAGTTTAAAAACTACTTTCAATTTGCTGTAGATTCTATTCTTCCATATTTTTGAAATAATATATACAACTTATTCAATTTTTTATGTCAAGTTTCCTAACTCTAATTTTTCTAAATTTTTTGCCACCTAAGGGCTTGTTTTTTCCATGATGATTCTGCGCATACCCTGATGTAAACTAATAAAATATTTGTTTTGATTAAGGGGGAAAACATGTTTTGAATGGACTCGAAACCATATACAACAGGTTTTAAAATGACCTGAAACCATTAACAAGCAGGTTTTGATGGGGACCCAAAACCCACACAAAGAAGGACTTGCACATGAATACAACAAAGACCAACAACAACTAAACAGCTAAATATTGATAGCAATATCATAGATTACCAGCTAAACAACAAGACTACCCAAATCTACAAGAATCAAAAAGTTTTTAATGGGAACCTTAAACACAAAACACAACCAAGTTTTACAAGGGATCTTGAACCCACACCATGTTTAGAAGGGAACCTGAAACCCACTTACATTCAGATAATAGGCACCAGAGTCCCTCACATTATGTCAGGTTTTACCAGGGACCTTAAACCCATAGCACACATGGACACCTTCAAGAACCACCAAGTAGGAGGCCATCTAGTCACACCAATAGGAAGATCTCTTGTAGCACCCCCACACACAAAGAGTTGAATCAGAATCCACCTCAAAAGGAGTCAACTCCCCTCTATTGGATTAGATGTCAAGAAGATCCTTACCACCACTGTAATCACACTCTAACAAGAAACAACTCCACCTCCATAGGAGCATGCACCACCTCAAAAGGTACTATAACAGAGCAGACCAACAAGGAAAGATCCTTCATAAATCGACAATCCCCAACTCTACCTCTATAAGAGAAGGCTCCACCTCAACAGGAGTAATCTTCACCTCAATAGAGGACTTAGACTGGAGAAAAGAGAAGAGAGCTATCCAACTAGTAGAAAGGAAAAACTTGACATCGACCAGCAAAACGAGAAAAAAGGGTCAGCAAGAGAAACATAGTAATAAAATACACAAAAAAAAGTGAAAATAAATACATGGGAAAACAAGAGGTACCTGAGAAGCAACCCATCCAAACCAACCAAGAGCATCTTCAGCTGTAGAAACTCATCAAGAACATACTACTCTAGTAACTCCTCAAAAGAGAGGAACACCTCCAAAAAAACAATAGAAGCACCCAAAACAAACCCACACCCCTTTCACATATTAAGCAATAAGGACCAAAAGGGGATTCTAGCCAACCAAACAAAAAAGGGGCAACCAATGCCGACTAGAGAACCACATCCAGTAGCAGGAGGGAGGGAACAAAACCACTCCTCAAAAGCCTGAATAGAAGAGAAATATTTAAAGCCCAACCTCTTAAGGAACACCAACCTCGAGACAGCTGAAAGCAGCCAGGGGTGCTATGAGAGCAAAGTACTAGAAAGAAAAAGCCCACTCCAAAACCAAAAGTGAACTCCCAAAAGATAAAAAACCATTTAAAGCACCAACACATGGTAGTTACCGAAAACAAAAGAAGCTTCACCAACCTACACTGGATAAGCACCACCAATGAACCAAAAGCTACAAATCTTCAAAACCCCACTAGACACCAAGGTGTCTAGCTGAGTCTAGAGGAGGAAGCCCAATGGAGGAAAAAGCCATAAACCCAACAAGGAAGGCTTCTGATCCATCAGAGAGGAAAACAACACCAACCGTTGGGCATAAAGGAAGCCCCATCCAAAGCCACATCCACCCAACGCCCAGAAGAAACAACATACAACCACAAAGTAGCCCCAATGTCGACCAAGCATCCAACATCCAACAAAGGGAAGCAAGCAAGCAAAGACCCTGACAACCAAGAATCTACATCGTCCTCATCTGAATCCATCCCTTCATCACCAACACCATCCGAAGATTTCAAACCTCCCACTTTTAAGTATATTTTATGCTTGTATATTTAAAAAAAAAAATTAAAATATTTGAATATAGCTTTTTACAAATTGACATTTTAATTTAGTTGCTAAAAAATGCTAAAAAATCAAGCTTCATGAGATGTCAATCTTTATATAGTAATTTTTTTTTCCTTCAATTTTTTGTGTATATTCATAACATGAAACTTAGTGCATTGGTATATTTTTTTCATATATATATATATATAATTTTGTGTATATTCAGTTTCTTTATTTTTTTAATTAAGTTTAACTATTTTTCCTTGACATGGTAATCAACTTAATATTTTGTGCTAATAACCTATTTTTTTCCAATTTTTTCTGTATATTCATAATATGAAACTTAGTGTATTGATATATTTTTTTCCAATATATATATATATATGCACTAAGTTTCATGTTATGAATATACACAAAAAAATTGAAGGAAAAAAAATTACTATATAAAGATAGTGGTTTCCATTCGATGTTATATTCATAACAAAAAAAATTTAAAATGTGTGCATATAAAAACATAGTTGTTTCCATTCGATGTTATCTTTCATGTTATCTTTTTCTTTGAAGTGGAAAAAAATTATACCATCTTGATATATATTCTTTTATCTAGTGCATCATATTTAATTTTTAATTTTTTTAATTAAGTTTAACTATTTTTCCTTGACATGGTAATCAACTTAATATTTTGTGCTAATAACCTATTTTTAGTAAGAATAAAAAAAATTAATAATAATTAAATTATTAATATATGTTTTTTCAAACTACACTTATGGATCTACAAAAGGGTATTTTTATATTTTTTTAAAAAATGTTATTTACATGAGTTGAAGTTATTGAAACACCAACTTTTTCAAATAAATCATTTTTTTCTTAAATTGGCCTCAAAGTGGTGCTATATATGCATTTAGCAAAAAGAAAATAGTTGGAAAAGTTGTGGATATATCTAACTTAGCTAGAATGAATCTTACAAGATCATATGATTGACCAAAATTGATTTTTAAAAATACTTAAATTCACTTATGTTGATAAGTTGGCTGAAAGTGTGGCACGACTTTGTACTTTTACTCAGTAATGGAGATCTTTTGATAAAAAATGTTATAGATAGACCTCTACCTTATACTAGAACTATAGAAAGGAGATGTTCAAAAGAGTTAAACTTGACAAAGAATGAGAATATGTTGTATATCTTGACAAAGAAACAAGTTTGAGGACTATAAACTATTGGAGTAAATGGTTTTTCCTATGGGTATGTGCAGGATCATCATGGAAAAAACAAGCCCTTAACTGGAAAAAAAATCAAAAAAATTAGAGTTACGCATATTGACGTAAAAGTTTGAATAAATTATCTATATTATTTCAAAAATATGTAAGAATAGAATCTATAGAAAATTGAATGTAGTTTCTAAACTACTAGGTTTATTTAAAAAAGAAAGAAAAAATTATTTGGTGAAAATTTGAAATTTCAATGCAGAGTACTTAAATTTCGGGAAAAAATAAGAAGTAGGTGTTTGTCTAATCACCTAACCGAGGCAATAAAATGATGGTAATATTTTTTATAATATTTTAGATATAAGTAGAGGACTCATGTCCCGATGTGATGCATATTTTTGTAATTTTTTCCAAGCAGATAATTAATTATGAATTTTTATTACAACTTTTAAAAAATATAAAACTCATATCCTAACCACCTTAACTTTGGTCAAAACTTCATGAAATTCTTTTTTTTATTTAATCCTATAGTATGTGAAGTATAAAATGTGACACATGTTTCAAATTCAAAAAATGTGATACCGTTTGAAAGCTATAGATGTTTTATTTAATTCCATAATAGTAAAGCTGTAAAGTTGTCTAACCCACATACCCTACACATACCCATCATATCGCCACTTTTTGGCTCATCATGATCCTACACATACCCCTATTTCAGTTTTACTTAGGAAAATATTATTAGATATTAATTTTTTAGGTGCATATAGTTTTATTAGTTATTGTCAGTTATTTCTTTTACCAACTTGCATCTTGCCTTTATAAGCAAGGTTTTGTACATTATTCTTCATCTCATTTATTCATTCATTTATTGGTGAAATAATGTGTTTCTTCTCTCACATTTGTGAAGCTTTATATTGAAGATTGTGCTCCTGAGAGGTGAATTCACACCAACATGGTATTAGATTAGACTATTTGCAACTCCTTCCATTGAGAGTTTTCATCAGAATCTAAGATCATTTATTCGGTGGAGATTATTTGGCATTTGAAATTTATTAAATTTCAAAGTTTCCATTATTGTCATTTTTTTTGTGTTGAGGAGGACTGACAAATTGCTGATTATTCTTCATTTTCTAGTTGTTGGTGTGATTTTGTGTCTTAGTGTGAATAGATTGAAGTGCCTTGTGCTTCTGGTAAGGTTCCACATGGAAGGTGTGATTTAGGCATTTTGGAGTTTTGAGGGCTCTGTGTTTGGTAAACCCCATCCACCCACCATCTAGAGGTAGGCGGCCTGTCACAAGCACGGGCTGTTATTTGTAGGTAGTTAAATTTGGTGCGTGGAAAACCTCTATGCCAGCGTGAAAACCCCTCATGTGTGATTTTCACTTTGTTTGTCAGTGCTATTGGAGGCATTATTTTCAGTTTGAAGGGCACCCAATGTTGATTGGTGGTTGGCATTCTTGACTGCCATAGAGGTACATTTTGGGGAGGCCACTAGCCACACACTGACCTACCTCACATAGAAGGAAGCTTTTTGACCAGAGGAGGCATTTTGCAAGCCATTGATTGGCCATATATTTGTCAATAGACTTTGTTATTTATAAAGTCTTGAATAAATATTTCATTTTAGGGTTCTCATCTTCTTCACAATGCTTGAAGGAGGTCCCATGTTGTAGATTCAAAGTAGTTCATAGGGACTTTAGTCCCACATTGGTGGTGTAACACAGTTTCTTGCTATTCGTATAGCCTCTTACTCTCTTCATTAGTGTGAGCAAAGGCTCATGTGGTCATGAAATGTCTCTTGCATGTGGTGATTGGTGGTCTATTTGTTGTTGTGCTCTCTAGGCTTGGTGGAGCTTTCTTTGTGTTGGCATGGAGATCATGCAATGGTCCCCACCGATTTTTGTACCAAATCAAGTTTTTTTAACCTTTTAATTCTTGTTTGGAGGTTTTTATAACTATCTTTGAAATTTTTGAAGAATTATCAGTTATATAATGTTTTATTTCCAGAGAAAGGGAACTTTAGGCAATGGAATGATTTTATTCTCACTCATCTTAGTGAGAAAAATCTATTTCCATATTTGTATAATGAAGTTCCTATTCCAGACACACAAAGTGGGTATATTATTCAAGGAAAAGGTTATAGGGCTAAAGTATTTAGAGTTATTTTTGAGCATATAAATGATGATCTTTTGAAATCACTTATTCATTTTGAATTCCTTTGTGCTCTTTGGACTTACATTCAAGAATCATGTGGAGATCATGATAGTCCACCATCTCTCGATGATCCTCTTTCCAATACCAATGTGCTTCTTTATTCTTCAGAGAAGATAAACCATGATTTTGATCCTTTGGAGGTTTTTGAGACTTCAAATGAGGTTGCAATTGCTTTAGAGGTTCTTGATTATTTTTCAGAGATAGTTGATCCACCTTCATTAAGTACTTCCATCATTCTTGAACAACAAGATTATCATTGTCTTCCTAATTGGGATTCCTATTTTGCTAGATGTTGGTTCATTCTTCGTGGAATCTCACATTTCAGACTTGGAAGACACATTTGAAGGATTAATTTTCCTATTTGATGATAGTTGTGGTACAACTATTGTCACTCCATCTCTATCTTTGGAGAATGTTCAAAATTAGTTTCCAGTGGTACCTTGTTTATCACCTTCCATTGTGATTGGGCATGCTCCTAATTGGTTTGTGGCATCATCTTCCAAGGTCTTAGCAACACATGAGTAGATTTTACAGACATTATCATCCTAAATTTGGATTTCACTTGCTAATTTTCCTATTCAGAATGGGAAGCATTCCTGCATTTGTACTTGGTTTATCTTCTTCCCAAAGGGAGAAATGTTATTTGTAGGCATTGGACTATATTTTTCCTTCAAGCACTTACCACTTTTGCAAGACATTATTCATTATGGGGGAGCTATGTAGTATCCTTCATTCCTTCCTATGAGAGGATCATTGATTGTATATACATTATGTATGTAGTCCTTGGGGGTTTTATTGAGTCCTCCATCCATGCATTTAATTTTTCTTTTCTCTCTTTTGGAGAGGAGTTTTCTCCCATAAGGTTTTTCTCCTTTTATCCATTTGTGAGAGATTGCATTGCATTTTGTTGTAAATGGTTATCTAACATGGTTGTGTAGTTGGGACCCATATTGCATCTTGATATTGCATATAGTTAATTTCCCTAAGTTTCACTTAAGGGGGGTGTTGGAGTAAATGGTTTTTACCATTTGTAACCCTGCTTAAATTTTACTTAGGAAAATATTATTAGATATTAATTATTTAGGTGCATATAGTTTTATTAGTTATTGTCACTTATTTCTTTTATCGACTTGCATCATGCCTTTATAAGAAAGGTTTTGTACATTATTCTTCATCTCATTTATTCATTCACTCTTTGGTGAAATAGCCTCTTTCTTCTCACATTTGTGAAGGTTTATATTATAGATTGTGCTCCTGGGAAGTCAATTCACACAAACAAAAACAATCTCATAGTGGAATCAGTGCCTCAAAGTTAAAAGAAAATTAATAGAGTAGGGTGTCCACTTGAAATATTTCAACCTATTATCAAGTAATCTTGAAGATATTAGTTGTTTGGAATATTTTGAATTATACTTCTACATGTCATGATGTCACTAAATTAGAATGACATAAATCTTCTAATAATAATATTCTTGCATAAAGGAGAGATATAGGAAGGAAAACAAAGAAAGATTGGGGTGGTCAACTTTACAAAGGAGAAGTGATTTTGATTATAAAGTCAGTTATTACAAGGTAAAAGTATGAGGATATGAGGAGCTTCAATTGAGAGAATGCTTGCAATGTCTTAGGCTATCAAAATTATCTTAGTAATTCATTAGATATTGAAAATTTTAAAATACATGCTCATGTACAATGGTAGACCTTGTTGTGGATTATTATAACAAAGTGGAGATCTTCTCAATTCTCAGCCAACTAATTCATGGATACTTAAGTTTTTGGATCCCTAATTGTGCTCCATAAAATATTGATTTTATAGAAAAAATTCTAGTTGATGTGAAAGAGAAGACGATGCATGCATTGATAGATTGGAAAAGTCCTATTTTTTTATGCATACTTTCATGCATGGTTGAGGACTGCATCATGTCTAGGGGAGATGTTGAGTAGTGGATTTAATTTTGCTATTTTGACATGGATGACATATCCTATTTCCACTTATCTTGAAACCATAGTCTTTGATTGGTTTGGGGAAATTCCCAACCTTCCTAAATTTTCTTCTCAAGTTCTAGTAAAGGTGGTGATGGGATTATTTGACGATTTGGAAATTGGGTTTCATACAATCACAATCAAAAGGTGAAAATTTTTCCTTATATTCTTATTGTCCAGACATACAAATTCTAGTCTTTGGCCAAAAATTATGGATGAGAAAGTCTCCATATATAAATTAGAAAATCATCCTAAGACAAAGAATTCATCAAGCATGTGAAAAGGATTCTTAAAAAGCACAAAATGTGCACACTACATTGTTGATAATGGTTATCCTTGGTACTTTCATGGTAATTGAAGATGACATACTAATCCCAACAATTTTAATTTTTTTTACAGTATTTGGGCTAGAACTTATCATGATATAATACCACCAAAACTAAATACGTGTTTCTATCAATGTATGTTCCTTTCAATATTATGAAACATGGGATTCAAAGTCAATGTTTTTAGTCTATGGTATTGCTCACACTTGGCCATCAATATTGTTTTTAATTATATAGTTTAAATCCTACTATGATCTTAGCATATATCAGTCAAGTTCTGTATCTTTCAAAACATGTCATCTTGACATAAAAGCTAGGCATTCAAATAAGTTAGGAAGAAGGGAATGGTGACTACAAAATGAATAAAGCATGAATGACTATCAAAGATGATGTACAAAGCCTTTAAAAATATACTTGGTATTTTTGAAAAGGTTTTCAAAGAAGTCAAAAAGGAAAACTTGACATAAGGAACTCTTTGACAACACCGTATAGAATAGTCTCTAAGATACAAAGGAGGTTATATAAAAGGTTGTGATTTAGTGTTGTTAAACACTTTTGATTGTCTTACCAAAAACATGTATAAATGTTTCTTTAAGATTCTCTCAAGATATTTTGAATCCATGGTCACCAAATGAAAGAGATATTGCAAGGTCTTATCAAAAAGCACTAATAGTGGACACTTTACTGTCAAGGGATAACATAAACTCAATCTTTGAGAGTAGTGGATAATCAACATGGAAAACATGAGACATAGTTATATAGAGGTAGAGTATCAAAACGTGTTGAGTTGAGATTCTAGTTGGTGTGGAGGAATACTCCAACATTAGAGTTTACAATGAGAACACTATGGAACGATACATTTAGATGGGTCAACAAGTCAATCAAGGGCATACTATAGAATATTTTGGTAGAGGCTCATAAGCTTTATAACCTATTGATTTGCAATATTTTTTGTTGAGGCTTACATTTGATAAAAAAATGTGGTTTAGTGTTTGGAAAGGATCTTGAGACCCTAGCCCTAGGCCTTCTTATGAAACCACCTTTCAACACATTTGATAAAACCATTGAGGCTACTTTATAGATAACTTCAAAGAAGAAACATATAAAGTGATTCTTCTTGGATATTTGCACAAATGAAAAGGAGATTAAACTAGACTAAAATACTCATTTAAAGATAGCCTAGGGTACTACAATACAAGACATGAAAAACTTGTGCAAAAAATATTGAAAAGATTCATAATGATACAATAGACAATTTGGTAAAGAATGATATGAATCTATCATTATTAGTACAAAGAGTTGACTATTATGATGTTTTTGGTACACCATCCGATGTTGCTCATGAACATCCTAATATCATAAAATACACCTTCCAATACAACTATTTATGCCTACAACAATGATAATGTTTTTCTATACAATTTGATGGAATTGAAATCTCAAAAACTATGGCATGTACTCATGGATTGATAATGAGAGATTTCTCTCTTCCATCATGCAATTCTTTGACAGCTCAATTCATTAATAATCAAGAAGGAAATTAGTTACTTCAAAGATGCCAACCTCTAAAAACATGTTGTTTGTAGGCGCCTTCACAAGAATCCTAGTATTCTCTCCTAAGTAGCCCTTAGGTATTGTGATGGTTTACAATATTATAAAATTGTATTAATAGCCCTCTCTCTTAAAAAACAATAAAATAATGATGGTTTACAATATTGAGAGAAAAAGAGATTAAAGTAGAAAGGAAATAATGACGTAAAAATGATTTACCCAATCTTTGTTGACTTGACTTGGTTTACTCCGTCTGGAAGACGACGGAAGAGTTTGAATTATTCTCCCCAGTGAGTAGTCTCCATGGATGAAGGCCACATCTCTCATTAGTCAAGTCAATAAATTGCCAACCCCACTCAATCTTGTCGCCAGCGTAGCCAACAAGTAAAACCAGTCTTTTAACAAAGAAAACTAGTCCTGCACGGAACCATGAGTTGAAGAAGATAACGTTTCATTTGTACAGCTCAACTCCGTCGAAGTCCTCCAAAAGCCTGTGTTAGACTAGAGGCATTTAGTAGTCAACAAGGGCGGCAATCTTTTCTGCACTGCGCCAGCACGTATACTGAATCTGCCAGATCTGTTGCTCTCACCTCGTCTTGTGTAGCAAATCAAGATTGGGCAACTTCTTTCACCACATACTGGCACATAGTACTGGCTGGTCTTGTGGACGTAATCAAAAGCATTCGTTTATCACAAATGTCATATCAGAGGAGTGTTGAAAAGTTGATAAAAATCTAAATCTACCAGATCTGTAGTCTAAAAGTCTGGTCTCTGCATCTGCTCTAATGGGAGCAATTAGCATGCATAGTAAAATAATAAACATTACAATTTTATGCACAGGCTGGGCAATTGTATCGATCACTCCGTATTCTCCCATTGATATTGGTATGTAGCTGTTTTGAAGGCCACCAAATCGTTAAGAGTTAGTGCCGGGATCAAAATTACGATTTAAATTATTGTTATGATTACACTCAGCATTAGAGCTACAATTACAGTTACACTTAAAATTAGGGTTACAAGTATGATTATGCTCTAAAGTTAGGGTTAGAATTATCATTAGATTTAGAATATGAATTAGGATTGGGGTTAGGATTAGAATTAAAATTAGATAAAAATAGTTTTTCAATTAAAATCTAGATAAATAGTAAATACATATTATTTCAAAAGAGATCATTTTTATAAAAAAAATAAAAATAAAAA